>ONZP01000531.1:0-48278 GCA_900312805.1 Fusarium torulosum
TTATTAGAAAATAAACTTAATACCTTATTATCCCAAATTTTTATCGCCTACTCTCTGAGTGGGGCCTCTTTTTCTACGGATCCATAGGTAGATAATAGGTTAACCCATAATACAAGGAGTAGTCTATCGAATGTGAATAAAACTACTAGGTAGTAATATAATTTTTAAATAATAAGCCAGGTATTATATCTGTAATTAAGTTCTAAAGTATAAAATAATCTTCCTATAGAACTTTAAAAGTATAAACTAGATTATCGTAATTGTTTTAAATAATCCACCTTTGTTTGAGAAGAGTATATGTGATCCATCTGGTTTAACTTTAATAGACTCGAAGCGGCCACGCCTTTCAAAACGCATTAGATATCCTGGAAGTTTTACCAGAACTAACCCCATGGTGAGTGGTGAAATATTGGCTGCGGACAAATTAAACAAAAATACTGGCTCTGGTGACATTTCGACATCCAGATCAACTTGAAAAAGCTGGACATCCTCGGCTGATACGTCGGTTGTATAATTCTCAATCCAGTCGGCTTCCTGAATAAAACCCTCTATCGTGAGGCAGCGTGGTTGACCATCAATTTCGTGGAATTCGATTGCTGGATTAGTATCGGTCAGTTTGCGAAGCTGTGAGCCAATATTATAGGTAACTCCGCTAGGTAATGTCGCCCAAGACCACGATGGTCCAAGTTTTCCATCCTTTGCAGAAGCTTTAAATTCCTCAACCGTATGAGTAGTCAGAGGCTTGTCTTTCTTCCACAGAAGTTGACGGCTGGCGTCAGCTTTCCATATCCCATAAACACACTGATCTCTTGTCCAGCCCATTCGAGGTGCTAAAAGTGACATAGCTTCATTAAACGCCGGGACCCTATCTTCTGGACGAGAGTAGTCACGCTTTGAATATTCCATAACGATCTCCATCCAACTCCAAACCCTACAGTTCTTTTCCACTAGATTCTCGGAGGGATATGGAGATGGGGAAAATGCTTCATCGAGGTTGTACTCCAGGCCATCTATCATCTCGTGGTAATTGCCACCATCGACAGAATTGTTTTCTTCCTGGCATGTCCACTTGATCTGTCGAGAGCCAAAGCTGATGACCCGTGATGACACGAGATGTTCCTGAAAAGTCCAAATTCGCATATGCACAGGGTCATTGTCCGTGGCACAATTCAAGTCCAGTTCCGACAAGAGCAAGGATCCTTGAGTATCGTGGTCATCAATTTTCCATTCGTAAGGCAACTCAAAGACAGAGCCGTAACAGCGATCAACTATTCTGGATTGCAGGAATCCCTCGCCGCAGTTTGAAGCACTTGCAGCTGAAATGAGGATGTCCGCCTGCTTGTAAAACTCAGCTATTGAGTTAAATTGATGGCGTTTCTCATCATCGTGATCTTGGACGATGCAAAATGCATCTAGCCATAGGTATCGATGACCGATCTGTCGCGTGACTTTGATGAGGTCCTGGATAGTCTTTGGTAGGCCTGTGACTTCGATTCCAGAAGCCATTCTGTAGCCTATGTTTTCCTTGGTCGTTTGAGCTCGTTGTATAGCGTCCGCTTGTGTGCCGGTGCCCCATGCATAACTGGCAATAGCAAAAGATACTTTGGCATCGTCGCTCGCTTCCAATAACCCGATGACGGGGTCACCGAGTTGACCTACACTCAGTAGTCTCTTCGGCATGGTAAATTCTTGTCGATTCTGTTTGACGAGATTTCCGCATTTGCTATGACGGCGTCGGCATCTATGAAACCGCTTTTTTATCCATTCGAAGCTTTCGGCCGAGCCAGGATGCAGATTGAAAGGCGAAGTCTCGACAAATTTATGAGCAAGATGATCTATTGATTTAGTGAGCATGACAGATTAAATATTTATTAAATCTTGGACTGAATTATTAGTTACCTTCTGGGACAAAAGCGAACAACATATTCTCTTCTTCATCGTCCTTGTAACCCGTGACTTGATGATATTCTGGCTTTACTTCCCAACGGAAGCCTAGACCCAGCAATATACCACAATCACTGTAAGTTTTTGAGTACAAAGTCAAGTCATGACGTATTCGACAAGACGAATATGAAATGCGGTCGAACTTTGTTTGTAAAGTCTGGAAGAGCAGGCAACCCGAGGAAGCCATCTCTGCCACTTTAGTGTAGGAAAACTTACCTGTAATATTATCATAGGTTGACTTATTATGGATCAGCAGCTTTTGGCAACAAATACAAGAGTGTGGCTGCAGGGCAGTAATATCAGATTGGAAGCTTGATAGTTCTTGTTCCATAGTAGATAAGGTTATCTAACGATAATTAGCCGTGCTCTGAAGATGAATGCGAGAGTTAACCCTCGTAACTTACTGTAATAGAATTATCGAGACTGGTCCTGGGTAGATAACCTAATTTTGGACTAGAGGAAGTAAATATAGGGCGCGGCTTTTGCTTTCTGTTTCACTTGGGGCTATTTAACGATATAATATAACAGAGAAACCTTGAGGGGAAAATGTCTCAGTTATGTATAGTCCCAAACACTGACGAGTCTGCCTATCGATACGAGCGGGGTAAGGCAGACATACTTAAAGAAGGTCAGATTTTATATATGGCACCTGAACCAACCAAATATTGGCTGTTGTCACTCTACCAAGCCCAAAATGTAACCCTGCATTAATGAGGGAGGGGAGGCGATGGTCTGGTATGAGGTGTTTGCACTGCCCTACATTACGTAGTGTATTAATACCCTGTAAACACACAGCTGCAATCATGGCTACTCACAGGGCCTAGGACCCCGGTCGCTTCTGGCCTCTTCTCTATTAGTAATATGTGTTGTGTAGATATAAGAGATAAAAGGTAATTCATATAGATTTAATTATTTACTTCATCCCTTTTAGATCCAGTTGATCTTCTATCCCACTTAGCTTCAAGCTACATTATTAGCAATCTGCTATCTTCTCAGCAATATTTTAAGCCCTGAAGCTTCTCAATCCAGAGATTACATTCCTTCGTAAACACCTTACCAAGTCCCTTATCGATATTTGCCCCAGCAGCAGCCAATACCAATTGCAGAGTTAACCGCAACATCTTGGTTTAAGTACCCACGAGAATAAGGAGGGCAAGAAGGCAAAGGTCAGTTCGAGCTCAAGGTAACTCTTGACATGGTGTTATTATTCTGGCTCATCCTATCGCCTGGTACTGGTGGGGTGTCCATTGTTTTCTCCCTCAATCATCACCAACATCAACACCAAAAGCGTCAATCACCACCACTGGCATCATTAATGAATATGGCTGTATCAAATGGACTGGAACACATCAGTCTCTCAAGTTTATGCCTAACTTGATTATCTTCCTTTTGACCAACTAGCCCCATCTTCACCACCATCGCCCTCTGCTATGCCGCGCACTCAAATGATAATACTCTCTGCATCTCAACGAGTCGCGCAAACGTCCATATCCAGCATCACCCCCCTAATCACATTCTCACTCGAAAACCTTGTGTAAAGCCAGAATCAGAAGCATGCCTACCACGTCTGCGAAGCGCACCCGGCCATATCTCGATAATGACTAAACTCCTCGCGCCCAAGTCATAGTTGCGCCTCCCACGTGGTGTTAAGGTGCTCGCGAGCCATCTCTCGCAGACCCGTAAACCCAAGGCTGGCTTAAATTGGCCAGCACCAGATTCGTCCGGTAGTCCTAGTCCCCAATTGATATGATATCCTGCTTGGCGTCGAGGTCGATTACTGTAATGGCCCTCACGGTCGAGTTGAGCCGGTCGGTGTGTTACTATAGACTTGCGCGGAGGTTGTTGAGAAGCTCGAGACAAGCTGCCATTTCCTAAGCCTATCGGCACAAGCTATGAATCTTTCAGGTAGGAACTCACGTCAACTTAGCTAATCTCTGTGTCACCATACAATCCAGGGCTATGAGTATGTATATATCGAAAGGATTGTCGATAGAGTTAGAGGTCGGGTTGGGCTCTTTGCGTGACTTCTTATGGGATATCAGACCAGTGCTTGGAGTTGAGAGAGCAAGGATGGTCATTTACGCGAGGGGGTTATGCCTAGTAAAGAAGAAGCAGTTGGATGGCATATATGTGTAGAGCATGAAAATTAGGACCAGTCGGGAGGTTCTTGATAGCCTTGTTGGTAGCGCTGAGACAGATTCTCGATTGGGATATTACAGTGAGCCTTGCGATCGCTAGAAAGTGGTGTTGGCATAATGTAATTCCTGCCCAGTGTTCTAAAACCTTCGAGCCACTTAGGTCCTTCAGTTTATCCCTCGCATCGCTATGATAAGTCGAGAAGCAGAAACAAGACGCATACAGAGATGAACTACTAGAGCGACACCTAGGTCTTATAGCATATAGGACACTCATATAAACCGCTTAGGCTTGCGGGATATTCGCGACTCATTCAGGCTAAGGACCTTCATGCTCGAACACATCTTCATCCTAATGGCTGCCACTCTATCACCGACATAACCAACGTGGTCGGTAGTGCGTGTCTAAAGGATATATTTGCCGAGGCACTAGCCGGTGCAAAAGCTCCTCTGCTAGTAATAAGGTTCAGTAGACAAAACCATAATATTACTGCCGATAGGCAAGTAAACTAACTGACTGGAGACGAGCTTATAGATGGGGGACCATAGCACCCATAGCATAATCACACCCAAGTCGCTGGGAGCACCCATTAAGTACGGGACTACACTCATGCAAACAGGCATGGCGAGGGCATATAGACCAAGGGCGAGCATACAACAGCGACAAACCACGTGAAAGATCGAAATCGGCAGGTTGAAGATCCGAGCATGCAGCCTAAGGCCATGCACGACAAGTGAGGTCAGCCTTGTCACGTGAAATAGTGGGAGATAAGCAGTAGCCGACCGATTCGTGTAAGAGATATAGAAGACTCTTAATGGTGATACTACATACTGATTGAAAGAAGTAAAGTATTTGCGAGACGCGTTGTTGGCTGGTTTCATGTCTGCGAATAAATGCGTGTGTGGTTAAGGTGTCAAAAGTGTGAGGTTCGATTGAAGCCGCCACAGCTACCTTCAACCTTCCGTAAATTCATGATTACAACTAGCTTTGAGCTTATAGAACCTGCCCAACCCCACACCTTTGCACGGTTCGAAGGTTTCTTCTTCGATCAGCTCTGGTCGCACAGACGCCTCCAGGGTTACTTATCAAACTCACCGCCAGAGCCGGACAACACCCTTGCTCGGGAGGAACATAGCAGCTCTCCATTGTGTGTATCAGTGGCGGATTCCGAGCCATCTTTTGAGTTACTGAGACCATTGTCTAGTGTACGCCGCTACGTTAAGGACCTCGAAGCTTGAAAGAAAAATCTGATCAGGAACTGAGCAGCTGAAATCATGCGATGCCCCCAGAACAAATAAAATGGCGTACACTCCATATATAGCATCAGGCAATTCATGGCTGTCGCTTCCCGCTCACCAAGCGTCTCCATTGTCGAACGTCTAAATTATATCAGCTTGTCCGCTGTGCCTTGATTATGGTTACCGGTCAGCTTCCACCATTGCCAACTTCAGTTGCTGTCTCGGCCGTGATCACAACGGCCACTACATCGACGTTCAGAACTCTTGCCTCTGCTGTCACGACGGCGGTGAAGCAGCTTGATTTATTAGCCATTATTACTACGGTATCCGAAGCAGCACGAATTAAGGGACAGCCGCTTACCGCATCTAGCATATTTACCTTATTTCAATTACAACGGCTTGCTATTTCTACTGACTACGCTTGCCATGTCGCCTCATAAAGCTGCTCACTTGTCATCTTCAACACCATCAGATGCGAGACTCATGGCAAAGGATATTTCGGGTTTCCTGAGACTTTCACATACGGCCTGGGATTCAACAAGTTTCATTCCTGGGGTTGAGCGGTAATCTTGTCCACTTTGGTTGTAGGTCTTTCTAGTGGTGTTATAATATCACAGCTGCCAATACTATTATGTGACAAATAACGCCGGTCTGAATATATTTGCCATGCTTGATTAACTGCGTCCTGTTACTGCCGCCCAAAATCGCTGTGTGCACTCCAAGATGGTGCAAGCTCCCCCAAACAAAAGATTTTATTTATAAAGTTTATTAAGTCTCTGAGTCTTTGCACTAAACATCGAGTAATCGTTTTCTCTTAATGCCCTGTCAGATAGGAGCTAAGAAACCCATATTAAAAGAGGCTGCTGGTCACTAGAGATAACTTCAAACTTTACCCCAGGAACAACTACTGGCACTGAGAGTACCCTGGTGTAGATATTAGCACATAATTCAAGAAAACACAAGATTACTAACTCACAATCGTTAATCTTAACGCATTTGGCAGGACTTACGCACTAAAATACCAATTAATACTTATGTAAATATTTCGCTTGTTGGCATACCTGTTTAGGCCCCGTCCATTCTATGCCGCCACATTGACCCCATTGTGGAGAAGTCTCTGAGCCACCAGTGCTTGTAGGTCTTGCGGTTGTAGTAGTGGACGATGGTTTTACTGGGTCCTGGGACTTTGTCAGATGTTATACAGTGAGTGGGATATATACAGCGATGTGACTCACAGTAAACCCAAACCATTTTAAGTCTTCTTCAGGGAACACGTCAATGGAATGAGTAACACCTTGGCCCAAGAACGTCTATACACCATGTCAGCGCTATTCCTCAAAGTCAATTAGTTGGTCGCATTACCTGTAGCTTAATGCCAAAATCGTATCGGGTATATGGGCTACGCGGGAAGTTAGGAGTTGTAGATGCTGGCTCAGTTGAATAGCCAAATACACCAGTCCATTGCTTAATAGTTTCGTAATAGTTCTGCACATTCAATACCTCATCTACTGAGCCGTGGTAGATTTGCATCTTTGGTCGTGGCCCAGTGTATCCCGGATACATATCCTTAACGACGTTGACCCACTGATTTTGAGTCCAGATAGACTGGCCAGTAGAGCATGTTGAGTTCCAGAAGTCAGGAATATCGTCTTGGCTCTTAAAGCAACCGGCTGGGACGCCTGCATATACAATGCCTGCGGCAAAAATATCAGGGTAGGCTGCGGCCATGACATTCTATTTCTATATTTAGCTTTATCCATCAAAACCATTCTCTCTTACATACAGTCATCATAGCACCAGAGGAAGTGCCTGTAACAAATATCCTGCTAGTATCGGCACTATATTCCTTGATGATAAATTTGGCCATGTTAGCGATTGAGTTACTGGCACCACCACCGTTGTGGGTTAAGGTCATCTTCGATGCCACATCCCAGCAATTATCCCGAGTATATGGCGTCTGAGGATAAATAACAATAAACCCGTATGTCTCGGCGTAGGAAGCCCATCGGGTGCCCTGGTAATATGCTTGGGCGCTGCCAGAACACCAATGGATGCCAACTACTACTGCAGGTTTTGGTGCTAGAGTCTTGGGAACGTACAGCCACATTCGAGTGCCTGTCGGGTTGTCGCCGTACTCTTTTACCTCGGTGAAGGTGGACCTGGGGACGACCTCGGCAGCCAGAGCTCTGTGGAGGACAGACAGCAGCCAGAGGCTGATAAACGCTGTCAGCTTCATTGTGACTATGGAGAGCGTTTCACGAGATAGTTTGTCACATGGAAAACAAAAGCGAGTCGAGTCGCGCGTTTGACGCAATATATACACATCGAGCGACTCGAAAGGACAGATCATATCGGTTTAATATACCTTAATAGGCTGTTCGGATCAATACCCTCCGCTTCTTTCTTAGCCGGAATGGCATATGCGAAATTTGCTGCTACCTATACTAAAGCAAATTCGACTTTATTGGATAGTTACGGGCTAGGATCTGCAACATCATCAGCTTTGGGGTATAAATCCCGCACTCCAAGGGTACGATATCGTTCCTTACTACATAATGTCTTACGATGCTCATAGTGGTATGGTGGGGGACGGCCAAAATGTGCGCGAATATAACCTGCATCGAATCCCACCTTTCTGCATCTAGACGCGGAGATCACAGGGTAGTTTCCCGATTCCCATTTAGGACTGATGCAGCCAGGCAAATAATTTAGAAATACAGATTAGATGACAGAGCAATATTAAATTATTAGTAAGAATGACCTATGTGTTTTTTAAACGTAGTTTTATTTTAATTGTCTATATAGTATAAAACCAGCCTAGCATAAAGACCTTCAGTAGCGACATCTATATCCAAACTGACAGCTTATAATAGTAGTCTTAGATATAAATTAGATGTATGTCTATAAGAACTGAGTGTGCATGATTGTGACACCTAGGTCGTATAGAAGACAGGGTGTAATAGATTCCCTTGGTACCAAGCCCTATAAATATTTATCCGCAACAAGAGACTAATGAAATAGACTAAGGCACCGGGATTCAGTTTGAAGTTTGAAGTAGACGGGCCGAACTCATGCCAGTCAAACAGTTTCTCATAAACTGGAATCGCGGGAGGCCAAGGTTCCGGCGATACCAAGGGGGCTTTACACCAACCGAATTCATATGATTCCACGAGGGACATGTATTCTTCCTCGGCGTAACCTTTAACCAGAAATCTCCTCGCCGTTTCATCCGCAGTTAATGCGTTACTGTGACCCTCCTGTAACAATCAGTGCATAATCGATCAAGTAGTAAATGGCCGCCTCCTCACTGACGTTGGGGAATTTGACATAAAACTATTTTCAAGTCGCTCCAAAGGTCACATAGCCGGATTCCTTCCGCTTTTTGCGGAACTGGACAAGCCATTAATTCAAGCCGCTAGTAGTGTAATCTCATGTTTGGATGCTTATTCATTCTCGGGGGCTTTAACGGATCTGGGCCTATGTGATAATGACGTAAGATAGACCAGGGATATCACCAGGTTTAATACCAAACAGGGCAGGTAAACGGTATGTTTATTTCTGCTTGTGATGAATATGGCGTTAATCATGATGACATTGATCCAGTTTTATCCAGTCATTCTCTCAGAAAGATAAATAACAAATATTTCTGTATGACATGAATGACATGAATGAATAGAATTACCATCCTATGGATTATAACGAGAATTCAGATGCAAGGGTTGTAATATGTCAAAGACTCCAACCTCCGCAGTCTTATAACACATCTTCAATCGATGTTAAACTTTATTTACACTCTAAATCTAGTTGTACTTGAAATTGCTAGCAAAGGTTAAATAATTCTATGAAGCAACACACCTTGCCTTTCTTAAGCATGATGATCCACTTGATGATAGCACCAGGGTAGATATGCTTGACCTTCGCTTTGCTCTCCTAAGTAGCTTCATCTTTATCATATTCAATCCACTAAATGAGATAGTTATTAACGTATTCTTTCAAGATGTAATAGATGTGGTATATCTGAAAGCATGTCAAGGCGCATAGACCACCACGTTGCAATCTGTATTCATACACGAGATCAGGCAGTGCATCCTAAACATCATGCTCGTTACACTTAGACATAATTCGTGGCCCACCCACGCCATTGCGCCATTCAAGCCAGAATGGAATCGCGTGAGATTCGCTGTCGATTATATGCGAGTCTATTTTGACGTATACGCCATATGCGAGAGGGAACTCAGTGTTTAAGCCCAGTGACGTTGGACGTGAGTGAATGCGGGCGGGAGGTTAGGGAAGGAAAGGTGGATTTAGCGATACGTGAGAGGAGGAAATAGAAAAACTAAAGGAGAAAATCCTACTAATATCCAGGTCCATAATGAATATCGATGGCTTTTCAGTGCGGTATTGTCCAAGGTTGATTTGGTGAGTGAAAGAGATAACATGTTATGTTACGACTGGTTACCATAACTACGCTACGAGGCTCTACAAGCAGCTATAAGCATTACTGTAATTGCTACAATAGCAGTTCTGGCCCGATCTTTTGCTCTGTGGCTTAGCGGCTTGTGTAACCGTTACATATTGGTGGTAACAGATGTTTGAAGTGAGATGAAACACAAGTGGGAGAACCATAAGGTGTCAGAGTTTAAAAGCACAGAGTGGAAGAAGGAGATACTCATATATCACGCTCAGTAGCCGGAAATATTCCTCAGTACAACAGTCACTTATTCTATAAAGTTCAATACTTACAAAAGAGACAAACCAGAATAATAGCTCAAGGCGACCTTAGATCTAATTCCAAGGGTATTACTGTTGCAACAATGAAGCGAAATACCTGGCCGGCTATAGTTTATTGGCTATCCGCACGTGGCTGTTTTATCTTTGTAAGCTGAGATGGTGCTTTTGGTATAGTCCCCTTACCCCTGCAGTTCTCAGTTCTCTGTGGGCCGGGATGTCCCTTACTTCTTGTTTTACGTTCCCGTTCTCGTCTGGGTAGGATTCTTTAAAACTGTTCTTTATATCGTAGTTAGAAGGGGAGTGCTCTGGACTACTTAGTTAGCACCGCCCAGATGGCTAACCGCCGCGTACCTGTTAGTCACTCTCCCTTTATACCCAAGCTACGTAGGACAAACGAATTAGCGCAACCAGTTACATTACCAGGCTGTAATTACACACGAACGAATCCTATGACAATAATGCTCATTAGAAAAACAAGAAAGCATATATATACTCCCCGCCTCTAAGTATCCCAATAAATCGACAGAGAGCCTATAACTCTAAATTATTTTCGTTTAAACATCAGTACGATATGTTAACCACTCACTACTGAGAAAGACCCCATATACCACACCAGGCTGTTTGAAGCTGATCAAGTACTCCACCACCTAAATGCAGACCAATCTCGAAAGTGTTCGTCACAACGCCCTCGCACCTTAAAGATAGCTAGTCTGAAGTGATACTTGGGTTCGTTATCTTCATCTCCTCTGGCGAATTGTCCTTCATTATGCACAGTTTCCGACCGCCGACACTACACCAGCCGTATGGTGTCATCCCAATTGGGAATAGGTGTCAGAATTGGTTTGGCACGTCTCCTACCGCAACGTGGCACTGTAATGAATTCATAACACAATAAGAAGCCTTTGCCGATGTAAGATTAATATCCCTCATACCCAATCCTCAATAAGTTAAGATGTCCGTGGAGTTAAAGCAATGTTAGAGCGGAGGAGGCCTTTTATTGAGACCCGGATGTAGAAGCATACGAACTCTAAAAGACTGGGGTGATTGAGAACATCAGAGGTGAGCTAATGCAATATGACAATAATGGAGTTATATATGATATGGAAAGGAAGTGCGATGGGGGATAATGTGGCAGGGTAGTTTCGGTATAATGCAGCTGTTTCCCCGCTCATTTTAATAAATTACAGTGGTTGTCAGTATCATGCATAAATGCGTACTTTGCTGTTACACGCAAACTTCCCTGCGAGATTGTTTGCACTGTTCCAGCAGAGGTCAATAAAAAAGATGAGGTCTCGTCGTTGAGAAAAGGTTCGGCCCGATCCTCTAGAGTTAACCCTAATTCAACAGTGCATTAAAGTCAGCCAAAGAGAAAATATTAGCTAGTGGGTCGAATACGCTTGGCAGTTCTAATTCGAGCGTGCATATACATATCCATCTTATGCCCATAGGCCAGCACTACATCTCTATGGATTCGTTCACTTTCGATGAAAGTGGACGTTTCGCAAGGTTATTAGCTGATAATCCTTGTATCAACCTCACGTGTACCCTATATTTCTTACCAATCACCTGCGTTGCAACCTCAAAGAATAATCAGTGCTAAGACTTCTTAATTAGCACTGATCTTATACGATTAGTACTAATCCCATACTATTAGCACTGATCCCAAGACAACCTCAGACAATAATAAGACTGGTATGGTTGGCTAGAATTTGGCCCTTGGTATATCGAGATAATTTAGAGTACTACGGAGATATTATTAAGGAGTAAGAAACAGTTAATGTAAGAAGATAAGTCCGAATAAATCTAATTATTATAGATATCTGTGAATCATCAACCGAATCGTTTCAACACGACTTTACCATAACCCGTCGTTAGTCTTCACGCATGCTACATATCGCTCTACAAAAGCTTGATTCATCTCAGGTGCCGGGAAAACCTCGCCCCCAAAAACATTTGCGCCAGGATACGTGTCAGAGCTGATACTCAACGACTAATCAGGAAGCAACGAACGGAAGAGCTGTGGAACATGAGCTTGAGAGCCAAAATACTTTCCAATCTTGGAAAAGTCAAAGCTAACCGCAACGCTCAAAGGACGATTTCCACTGATGGTTTCTTGGAGTAGCGCAAGCCCATCTTCGGTGCCTAGCAGGTTCACGCCTTGCTGAGACATTCGTCTCTTGAGTCCCTCATCGAGCTTTCCTACCATTCCTTCTCCCGACCAAGGGCCCCAGGCGACAGAAAAGGCAGGCATATCATTGGTACGTCGCCAGTGAGCAAGCGCGTCTACGAAAGTGTTGGCTGCTGCGTAGTTTGCTTGCCCTGTCGTTCCCAGGATACCTAACACAGAGGAGAAAAGGAGAAACAAGTCCAAGTCCAGATCTTTGGTCAACAGATGCAAGTTCCATGCACCATCAACCTTGAATTTTATAACATTGTCGCAGCGGCCTGCTGTAAGAGAAGAGAGGACTCCATCATCGAGGACAGCTGCCGTATGAATAACGCCACGCAATGGGCGATCGTTGCCAAACAATGACAGAACACTGCTCAAGCTTTCTAACTCAGAAACATCGGCTGCAACTACGGTGGCCTCCACTCCTCGTTCTGCAAGTTCGGCGATAAGAGCTTTGCCCCCTGGAGCATTTTCGCCTCGACATGACATAAGAACCAGACCACGGATGCCATAAGCATCCACAAGCCAACGCGCAATTCTTGAACCGATGCCGCCGGTTGCTCCAGTGATCAAGATTGATTCTCCAGCACGAATGAGAGGCGAAGGTGGCGTAGGTGCCTGACAACTGGTATATCCAAGTCGCGGAACAAAGACCTCGCAGTACCTGATCGCACATTCTGTTTCCGCGCTTGGTGGCAGCAGACAGGTAACAAGCGATTTAATAGCTTCATCGTCGCCTATTACCAAGTGGACGAAGCGCAGGCGTAGGGCTTCATGTTCGGATGTTGCGGTACGTATAAGTCCTAGGAGTGGCGACGCTGTTAATTCATTGGTCTGGTACGCGCCGGGATCGATCGAACTTGGGACCACCCAGGCAAGCGGAGAAGTAAACCCCCTAAGAATGACATTCTGTAGCTGAGAAAGCCCTGCTGCTACCAGAAGATGGGTTCTTTCCAAGATATTTTCTTCAATCATAGTGTCCCAGAGACAAATCACACCATCAAGTCCGTGCCAAGACTCGATGCTAGAGATCCAAACTACCTCAACATTTGCCGAGGCTAAAGCCGCCTTAACATTAGCAGCCCAAGACACCTCGTACCCAAAACCACTTAGCAAACCCCATTTCTTACCCAATCATTTTGTATCATCGACCGTATGCGCAAGCTCCCATCTAACCTCGTACAAGCTTTTCCGACTCTCTTTGGGCAAGTCATGGGCGACTACTTCTTTACCAGTGTTGCGAACCATAGTAGAGTCTCCGTACCTAGACTTAAAACGTCGCCTTTGGAAGGCATACGTTGGTAAGTCTACCCACTTTAGGTTACCGCATGGTTCAAATACCTCATCCCAGTTGATAGGGACGTGGTGTATATGTAATGCGGCAATAGCTTCCTGGATGACCTCGATGTCGTTCCTCTGAAAACTAAGTGACCCGAGCCAGAGACTCGAACTGTTCGTGCTACAGTTAGCTCCCAAGGCGCAGAGAACTGGATGTGGGCCAATTTCGATGAAGATGTTTGCCTTTTCCATCATGAGAGTCTCTATACTCTCGTGGAAACGCACAGCATTTCGAGCCTGTTCCACCCAGTAGGTAGCCGTTTGCATTTCGCTTGCTTGGACAATACGGCCAGTCATGCTGCTAACGATTATCTTATCAGGCTTTCGAAACTTGATAGTCTCGGCTACAGCACGCAATTCCTCCACAATGCTGTCAATATGGTGGGAGTGAAATGCGTGGGAGACCAGAAGGATCTTCGAACGGCGGCCAGATGAGTTAAAAACAGAAATAATCTTCTCCACAATTGAGGGATCTCCAGAAATAGTGGTTTGTCTGGGCGAGTTGTAGGCTGCAACGACAACCTGTGACTCAAGGTTGAGCGTCTTGATCAAGGAATCCGTCTCGTTTACATCCGCCTCCAATGATGCCATTACTCCAGAGCTAGATAAACCAGACATTGGACGACCGCGTGCCTCTGCCAGGTGGCAGGCATCAGGAAAATCCATTATACCAGCGATATAAGCCACAGCTAGCTCTCTAACACTGTGACCCAAAAGGAAGGACGGCTCAACTCCCCAGCTTTCCCATAACCTGAACAAAGCGACTTCAATGGCGAAAAGGACAGGCTGTGGGTATTTGGTCTGTTTGATCAGCTCCTTAGTTTGTTCGCTATCGTCAGTAGGCCACATGATGCTCAGTAATGGTACCTCCAGATGAAAATGCCCGGCTATTTCCACCAACGTGTCATGGAAAGTAGAATAGTGCTCAGCGAGCAATCTAGCCTGACCGATGTACTGGCTACCTTGACCGGAGAACAGCATAGCCACCATAGGGGATCCAGCAGTTTGATTCCGGTCGACCGCGACCGGTTTCACCAAATTCAACTTTTTGGTTAGATCCGCTTTGTCCCGAGCAATGATCACATCCCTCTTCTGAGAATGAGTACGCTTTGTCGCTAGAGAAACCCCAATTGCATAAAAGTATTCTCTCGAGCATTCTTGATTGGAGGTTAATAAGAACGATAGCAACTTTTTCTTCTGATGTATTAATGCAATATCAGTCCGGCCAGATAAAACAAAAGGCATTGTTTCTGGAAGCGCAGCAGGTGGCACTGGGGCATGGCTTGACAAGTAAGCCTCTACTTTCGGAGATTCCTCGACGACAACATGCGCGTTAGTTCCATCTATCCCAAAAGCACTAACACCAGAACGTCTTGGCTTTCCATGCTCGCTTGCTCTTTTCCAAGTCACCTTCTTTTGCACTGGTGCCAAGTGGGATCCTTCCCAGTCGATTGCTTGTAGGGGGCGAGTCGAGTGCAGCGTTGTGGGTAAGCTGCCATTTTGCATGGCTAGAATAACCTTGATCAGGCCTGCCATGCCAGAAGCCACTTGCATATGACCGATGTTTGATTTGACCGAGCCAATCCAAAGGGGGGGCAATGGCAACGATCGACTGTTCATAAACACATCAGCTAGTGCCATACACTCGATAGGGTCACCGAGTTTGGTACCTGTGCCGTGTGCTTCGATATAGTCAATATCTCCCGGTTGAAGTCATGCCCTATCGAGGGCAGTACGGATCAATCGTCTTTGTGCAGAGCCACTAGGTTGTGTCAAGCCAGAACTTCTACCACCATGGTTGACAGCAGAGCCGCGAATGACAGCATGGATACGGTCTCCATGCCTTTCTGCATCTGAAAGCCGTTTGAGTACAACGGCAGCGGCTCCTTCACTGAAAACCGTCCCGTCCGCGTTGAACCCAAAAGCCTTGCAACGCCCGTCAGGAGATAATCCGCGCAATCGAGAGAATTCCACGTGCATTTGGGGTCCATTGAGGACACTCACACCACCAGATAGCGCCAGATTGCATTCGCCATGGCGGAGAGCTTAACAAGCCAAATGTGTCGTGACGAGGGAAGAGGAGCATACCGTATCGACCGTCATTGTTGGTCCATGAAGGCCCAGGAAGTAAGACACACGACCGGACATTGTGCCATTACCGTGACCGGTACCACAATAACCATTGAATTCCTCGAGATCCGGGCCGGCGTTGTGACTCGCCGGACTTGGAGCGATACCGATAAAAACACCGGTTTCACTACCACGTAGCTGCGTCATACTGTAGTCCGCACGCTCGAAGCATTCCCAGCATGTCTCTAGCATTAATGCTGAACGGCGTCCATAGACTGCGCCTCAGCTGGCGAGACATTAAAGAATTCGGCATCAAATAAACCAACGGTGTCCACAAAACCAGCCTTTCGACAATACGACTTGCCAGGGGCATCAGGGTCGAGGTTGTAAAGGGCATTCGCATCCCAACGATCTATTGGGACATCAACGATGGCGTCTCCACTGTTGTCGATAAAATCCCAAAACTCTGCTGGTGTTGTGATCCCTCCAGGTAGATGACACGCTATACCTACCACAGCGATGTCTTTATCTTTTTCCACGCTCGAAGAGAATTTAGAATCTTGAAATGCATCTACTGACCCTCCACTCCCAGTGAGGTAGGCTGCCAATGATTGCATCGTGTAATACTCAAATAGCATAGCTGAGGAAATGGCTCGATCTAGCAACGCATCAAGCTTCGCTTGTACTCGAACTATCAGAGCGGAATCGCGACCAATCTCAAAGAAATTGTCTTGCAAACTGAAGTTGTCGTGTTCGAGGATAGTCGAACAGATTGCCCAGATTTTTCTTTCCAGCTTAGTGGCTGTTTTGTTGTTCACCCTGCGTATGTCCGCCTGTGTAGAATCAGGCAATGCCTTCGTATCAACCTTGCCACGAGGCGTTTGGGGAAACTCGATAACTTCCACGATGAATACTGGAATCATGTAATGAGGGAGTCTCTCCGCCATCCATGAACGCAAGTGCCGGCTGTATGGAGTTACTTCCAGAAGGACATCCCCTGAAGACCTGTTGCTTGGTTGAAAGTAGGCCACTAGCTTTCCACGACGGCTGATAACGACAGCCGCAGTAATGTCAGGATGTGCCACTAGAACCGGTTCGATATCTCCGGGAGCTATGCGGTTGCCGCGGATCTTCACCTGGCTGTTGACCCTCCCAATAACAGCGAGCTTGCCCGGTGCTATGAACCGGCCTACGTCGCCCGTTCTGTATATGCGGCCCCCATGGAAGGGATTGGCCATGGAAGCCAGATTGGTTAGCTCAGGCTTGTTACGGTATGCCATGGCCACTCCAGCGCCGCCCATATATAATTCGCCGGGGGTACCAGGAGGCACCGGGTTTAGTTCCTTGTCTAATACGTATATCTGAGTGTTGGCAATGGGACCTCCGATAATTATATCCTCGTCATGTGTTAAGGTCCATCCACTAACACAACAGGTTGTGACTGTTGGGCCGTACATGTTCCAAACTTCATCTGCGCACCCCATTAAGCGGTTGGCCAGCCTTCGTGATAAGCCTTCGCCGCCGCAGATGAGGGTTCTTAGGCGTGGTACCCCTTTCCATCCTGAGTCAAGCAGCATTTGCTATGACGTAGGAGTTCCTAACATTACGGTTATGGAATGACGTTCCATCAGTAAGCGTAATGCTTTCGGGTCTTTATTCTCATTTGACTCGGTGATCATGACGGTCCCCCCCGTGATCAAGGGGAGAAACATCTCCGTGACAGCCATAAAGAATGATATCGTACTAATCGCCAACAGTTGTCTGGGTCGAGGCTTCCTGGACTATGTTTCTGTAGAGAGAGCAGATGGTTACATACTGATCCGTGGCTGACTTGTACTCCTTTCGGTTGGTCTGTTGACCCGGAAGTGTAGATGATGTAGATCATGTCGTTTGGTGAGGTTTCAACATCGCGGTTGTTGTTGGCGTTTAGACCCTGGATTCCTGTAGATCTGTTTTGCATATCCCCAACCATTACGACGGGACGTCCCAATGGCTCAAAGGCTTCGATAGTTTCCGCACTAGCCACTATGAGTGCTGGTGCAGCATCCTCCAACACATGGAGTACTCTTTCCATTGGTAACGATGGATCAATGGGCACATACGCTGCACCCGTCTTCAGGACCGCCAAGATTGCTACAACCAGGTCGATCCACCATGGCAGCACTATCCCAACGATATCATCTTTACCGACGCCATTGAAATGTGCCAAAGTATAGGGCAGCCGGTTTGCACTGTCATTACGATCGGCGTATATAATACTTTTGCCGGCACAAAGAACGGCGGTCTTAATCGAGTATTCTTCGGCAGCCAGCTCAAAAAGCTAATATAGGCAAAAGCCTAAGAGTTTCGCATCACGTGTGTCGTTAAAACGTTCCATTGTCGTAATTTGCTTTAACAAAGTTACTAGTTCAATAGGGAGCAAGCATTCTCCTGCTAGAGCTGGGTTTATAGAGGACTTATAGGAGTTCGCTTTAATAATAGCACGACTAAAAAGAAAGGCTGATATGCTCATGAGTTCTGCTATGATTTATACATGTATGTGTGTCCCTAACACGTAATCAGCTCGCCAAGAGGCAAAGGCTTGGGAAAGGATTCAGTGGTAGATAACAGTTACCAGAACTAGAATAACAAACAGGACCGTGTATCACAATTGACACCTCCTTACTCTACCATCTGCTGATCTTACCTAAAAGCACATATATCATTCATCATCATCCTATCTCTGCTAGTTACCTCACGGTTTTGAACCTGTGTAGGTAATGTACGCACAAAATCGATGGGATCAACCCCTGGACAGGTCAATGCGGCACATCGGAAAAGACAAAATAACCCAGGAAAGATATGGGAATGGTAATGATGGAGTCGACCAAGAAAGGCCACCGCCATCTTGACATGTTCCCGACATCATCAAGCCCACGGTGCGCAGCTGCCTGAAGATATCCGGCAAACATGGTTCCAAGAGGGGCCGCTGCATAGAAGAGAGCCACTCGACGACCTATCTCTACCTTGCGCATCCACGAACCGATGACATAGATGACACCTGTGAACGAGCAAGCTTCAAATAAGCCCACAAAGAACCGCATGGCATATACTGTGTCGACGTTGCGGGCCCAGGCGAGTCCAAATGTAGAAAGGCCCCATCCAGTCTCACAGAGAGGCAAGACAATATTGACGGGATTGCGGGTGAGGTAATAGCAAGCGGGGATCATAGCAACACAGTCAGAGCTCCAAAAGGTGATTATACCGTAGTTGAACTCATTTCCAAACATCCCAAGCTCTTCTCGCATACCACTAACGACCATTTCATTGTGTTAGCATCAGTGCACTCAGTTCACGTTGAGCTCTAATGACCAAGGGTCGACTTCGACTTTGTATTTGACTTACGTGACATAGGCATTGCGAGAGGTACTTGGTAAAAAAGCACAGACATCCGTATACCAGTGTCATAAGATCGAGTTTGAGCACCAGTCGCTTCTCACTCGAGCTCATATCTTTTGGATACCATCGTAATGTTGTCACCAACCTTTCCCACGCGTTTTCGGAAACGTCGGGTGGCTGTTCGGATGTTTGGTCATAGTCTGCCGTCTCTAAAGAGGTTGAGTTTGGGTGTGGTGCCTTGGCTTTTTAGGGTTGGGCGTAGGATGAGGAGGACACATATTGAGAATGAAGACATGTCATTGGACTCCATTCCCAGTTATATGTAGCTTTCCTAAGGATTGCACCATCGCTCCCTGCCATCACAACAGTTGACATGTATTTGGCATTACTTATTCGGGTCTAGTCTGCATCCTTCATGGATCCTAATAGTTAAACGATGTCGTGCTTAGGCAATTTGGGTAGGGCAGGATTAGCTACGTATTTCAACCCAGAATTAGAGATTATCAAACATGTCTCAATTTCGCAATGTACTTGAATATACCAGATAAATAAACTAAGGTTCAATTGATTATCGTGCATCTCTTCTGTCAATCCACTACAAGTATACGTGATAGCCTCAAGTTTACTGCTGACAGATGCCATAGACCGATAGCTACCAACGATCTAGAAAGTGTTCTTTCCACCCAACTCATAAACTGAGAACTAAAGCTAGGGCCAAGTGATATTGCTCCGCGCCTGAAGTTGGTCTTCGCGTGGTAGTTGGCGATTTGACCTCCCATTGAGGCTCGTTCCCACAGCGGTGTGGACGGCATCACGGATCTGGGTCATCTCGTGTGCAACAAGGGCCGAATTTTCGTCATCGTTTCCGTGATTCTCCATAAGGATGGCTAGTGCTTTCTCGTCTAGTCCTTTCACAATGAGGTATCTAGGTGACTCAGGGATGAAGTAGCAAAAGGCGAATTGGAACAGAGGAGCAGCGCCTTGAAGGAGAGTTGGGATCCTCTAGCTCCAGGAACCGGACATTCTGAGCGTTCCAAAAGTGATAGAGGCAGCTGCTATGGCACTGAAAAACTAACCAGTGCGTGTCAGCATAACTATATGCGCCAGATCGGTTAAGACATACTCCTTCAAACTGACGACTTTGTTATCTAGCTTAACTTTATTGACGTAGCTGACGAGAAGGTGAGAGGCTCGCGTACCGAGACGGCTTTCTGTCAAGGCCACATCTGCTCGTGCTTTGGACTCGATTCCATAGTCTTCATCATGTTTGCGCTTGGTTCGTCGCAATGAGAGATCGTTTATAGGAACAGTAATAATACTACCCGTTGATCCGTCGTAAAAGAGGCCCTATTACCGCGTACTGAAACTTATGCACAGACCGTTTCTTTTCGCCGCCCTCCATGCAACCAATCCTGATAACTGTGGGCCTGCCATTCATTGTCTCGCAGAAAAGGCCCTCTTTAATCCCGTCCGCTATTTTCAGCACAGCAACACCAGACGCCGACATCATGGTAAGTAGCTGTAGCTCCGTAATGAGTTCAAAGCAGCCGCTCTCCTGCTTGCTGCCTCACGTTCATGGGCCCCTTTGAATATGCTTAATGGCCCCGATCCTGAAAATTAAACATGACAAAGACCGATCGTTTGAATAAGATTCACTCCTCTTACTTGAGTTTCTTTCCCCACAAATCAAAGGCCGATGAATAAGCAGGACGTATTGGGTGAGTGGGATTACCGAGAGTCTGGGTGACATCCGGGGTCGGAATGGGGAATGGTCAAGATTCAGAAGGCGACACGTCAAATACCACCCCCACCCACATATACAGTGAGGATCGCGAAAGCGGACAACTCTTTCGCCTTTGTCGGTTTCGATCGAGTATGATAAGGAGCAAAACGTGGGACTGGATCTTGGGAAATTCAACCCTTGGCACATATCAACATGCAAACCCCCGTCTGTTTTTTCAGCTACTAGATAAGTCTGCCGATTCATCAAAGATGCTAAAATGGCGACTTGAGATAACAAAAAATCTGGTACGGGGGCAATGGCGTAATTCCTTCTTATCAGTTAACCCCACCAATGTCGCCATTTGACACAATGAAGACGATGACCACCATGATATGGCAGCCATTTAGTAGTTACTTGGCAATATTAATAAGTTCCTCTCAGCCCTAAGATATCCAAACTATTCCCGTGGCATATGCACTCGTACACTTCATCCAAAATGTCTAACCCGCACGAAAAGACGCCAGGCAGTGTAATCGTCAATGTCAGCGGAACAGAACTCCCAAAAGGCTCCAAAGACTTGCATGAAAATGCACAATTTCCAGCATATATCGAGTCTAAGAGGACCTGGAAATCATATCTTTGGTCAAGTGAGTTGTCTCAAGTCGCGGAAGCCAAGATCGATTACTTACTAGTCCAGCCCTTGACGTCCCGAAAGATGAGGCTCGCTTCCTCACTAAGCTTGACTTGACTCTGATTTCAGCGTCTGCGTTGGGTGTTATGTGCCGTTACCTTGATCAGGTTAACATAACAAACGCTTTTAGTATGTGAAATAAAGATAAGTCATGAAGTATACTAATAAGAGCAGACAGTGGTATGAAAGAAGATCTTTCCCTCTACGGAAAGGAACTTAACTATGCCAATGCCATCTGGAGCGCGGCATATGTCTTTGGACAAGTCCCTTCTAATCTTCTTTTGACTAGAGTATGTATTGCCATTAAACCTTTCAGCACACAAATTGACAAAAGTAGGTCAACGCGCCTCTTTATATTGCTTTTCTTGAGTTTGCCTGGACTGTCTTTACATTTGCCACCGCTGGTGTTCAGGATGTTAAGCAGCTATATATCTTCCGCTTCTTGTAAGTGAACTCCACTTGCAACTAAATAAAAGTCTCTAACAGTGTCACAGCGTCGGCTTGTTTGAAGCTGGTCATTTTCCTGCAGTCATGTATGTCTGCTCTAGCTACTATAAACCCCACGAACTCGCCCGACGCAATACCATCATCCAAGTCTTTACTTCTGTCGGCCCTCTTTTCTCTGGATTCCTCATGGCAGCCGTGTTTGCTGGTCTAGATGGAGCAAATGGGCTACCTGGGTGGCGATGGATGTATATGTAGGTCTTTATTTGGATAATGAGAGAAGCTGCTGACAAGAATAGTGTCTGTGGATGTATTTCACTTCCTTGCGCTATTTGGACAGCCATTGCAATGCCTCAACTTCCCAGCAGAGCAAAGGCTAATTGGTACGTACTCAACCGTTAAGAATAATCACTAGTCTAACCTTGCATAGGGTGTTTACACAAGCGGAGGTCGAGTTGGCTCGCGCTAGAATGCCCACCGAGGCCAAACCACTCACTGGGTTCTTCAAGTGGAAGGACATTAAGCGCTGGCACAGAACGTGGCATGTGTATCTTTGTAAGTGGACAGAAAACACGGGAAGCTTTCACTCTGCTAACTGAAGTAAAGTCCCAGTTGCATTCGCCTGTATGGCACAGTTTGGACAGTCTGGCGGATCAAGTATGATTTAAGTGGCATTCACCTTCACCACTTTGCATTACTAACGATTGCAGTGATTTTCTGGGTCAAAAGTTACAATGTCGAGGGACAAAAGCCTGTATTTTCAGTCCCAGAAATCAATATCATTCCACTCGGAGCAAGTTTTTTGGTTGGTTTTCAGAGCGAGTAATAGTATGAACTAATGTTACTGCAGATCAATGTCATTACCATCTTTGCAACCTTGGTTAATTCCTGGATCTCAGACAGCTTACCTGGTTCTATCAGATGGCCGGGTATGGTATTTTCAGGTCTCATGGCCATTATCTTTCCAATTTCTCTCGCCTCTACGCCTGTTCATCCTCCAAACAAAGCCACCCGATGGGCCCTTTACTGTAAGTATACCCCCAGTTGCTTTGTGATACATGGTTCTAACACTCTCCAGATCTCACATCCCTCGCGGGTACAGCTGCCGGGCTTACTTGGACGTATGTCAACGAGGTGAATCGAAATGATCCTGAGAAGCGAGCATACATCTCTGCCATGGTGAGTACAATCACGAGATTTCTAGTGAACCAGAACTAACAAGCCCAAGATGAATGCATTTGCCTACATCTTTACAGCTTGGGTTCCCATATTTACCTTTCCAGCCAATAAACAGCCATATATTGTTACTGGTAACTACATCACGGCTGGCTTTGGAGCAGCTGCAGTGGTTTTGGCACTCGCTATTCGACATTTCCACAACAGAGATATTCATAGACTGCAACAGCAAGGCTCGGTATCGGCATAAATATGGCCTTGGGGACGAATCTGTCAAAATGACGACACTGGTAGGAGTTTGAGTGTCCTACTGTTTGCAAGTACTGAACCTATTTAGCTTGAGTAATTACTTCTCGGTCTGAACATGTCAAAATATTAGTAGCTATTGTACAATGTTAAAAAGACTCTGACGGAGGTTGGCTTATGCAATAGAATGACTAAATGTAAGATAAACAAAGTCATGTAGTGGCTGCGTGTAGTCTTCCCTTGACTAGCTTTAATCTTAAGGTAACATTAAAGACGGACACAGTAGGGGTTTCTTAGATTGGTAGCTATTTAAAGCTTAATAATCCCTTGCATAACACCAAGCGGGTCCCATTTACTCTTAAGCCTCCTAAGCCTCTCTAGCCGTTCACCCTGACCAAAGATACTGTTGGCGGCATCATCTTCAAATGGCATATTAACATATCCCACTCTCTTCAGACGTGTTCCATCTGGTTGAATCAAGAATGCCTCCTGAATGTCCTTGTTGAGCTCCGCGCATGCCTTGTCTAGCGCAGGATCTTCATACCAAGCCAGAGGCATGACCCAGTACTTAACTTCTTGCCGGAGCTCAATAGGAATGGACGTTCTCTGCCCATCTGTGTCTAGCTGCTGGACAACATCCATGCTGTAGAACTCGGTCAAGATGTGGGTCTGGGCTGCCTCTGGGTGTTGAGCTATAAAGTCCATGTAGACCTGAAGTGCAACCTCACAAGACTCCGCTGACATTTTGATCATGCCAAATGCTGCCAGGTTCTTTCTTCCAGCATAGCCGCATATACGTTCACTGGAGTCATTCAGATGAAGGTAAGGGATTCGACGGCCAACAAAATTCAAGGGATGATCATTCTGAGACGGCAGATCCAGCAGAGGGTGGAATTTGATGGTTGCCTCTTCGGGTGGTCCCGTATACCACAATTGAAGAAGGACGACAGGCTGTTTCCCGAAGTCAATTGATTGATCTTATAAGTTCGAGCTTCTTCAATCAGCTTACCTGCTTGTTTGGAGCGCAGAATACAAGCCGCCCTTGCATACCTCCCCGATAATGAACTTTGTCCACAGCTTCTGCAACCATTCTTACATCATTAGGCGCAAATACCAGACAACTGTGCCAAGTATCGTAGGACCACGGGAGGGCTCGGAAAGTAGCTTCAACCACCACTCCAAATAGATGACCACTCCCACGAAGGCCCCAGAGAAGGTCCGAGTTGACTTCGTTCGATGCTTTAACTACGCGGGCTACTCCGCTGTTGCCTACCACAACGACTCGCATGGAGAGTACCGTGTCTGCTGCGTATCCCAAATGTCCGAGAAAGCGCCCTATTCCACCTCCAAGAGTAGCGCCAACCTGCCTTCCATGTTTAGATCGCTTGGATGGATGGGGGATGTTGTTTCTCTTACCAGTCCCACTTCATTGCACGTTCCAGTAGCGACAGCCATTCCCACTTCACCAGCCCGTTTAACCCCGTCACCCATTGTGGCGCCTCCCTGCGCAACAACCACCTGCTCCTCAACATGAACTGTGACATTCTTCATTCCAGAGAGATCAATGACAATCCCGGGACTGTCCACTGTCGAAAAGCCATTGCTGTGGCCCCCTCCCCGAACCACAAAAGGCCTGTGGTTTTTGACCGCATAGGAGACCTGAGTACAAGTAAGTCAAAGCAGAATGAACAGGGAAACGAATCATTACCGCTGAAATGACGTCCTCCTCGTTAATGACTCGAACTATTGCTGCAGGGATTTTAGCCTGATATGCTGTCCAACGCTTGATTGCATCGGGCCACCCCTCGTCGCCATCAACAATCACATTAGAACCCGAAAGGCAATTCAATAGATCTGATTTGAGACTAGTCGCCATTTTCACGGTGGGAGAAAATGGTTAATGAGAAAATGGTTAATGAGAAAATGGTTAATGAGAAAATGGGAAGATGTTTTACTATTTTAACCAGAGTTCGTAATGGACTACTCCGTAAATAAATGCTGGTCCGGCTTCGGCTTCGGCGTGGTGTCTCTCCTTACGCACCTTACCCGCCGACAGCCTCCACAGTTGCGTCGGGGGCCGTGTTATAATAAGCCGTGATCCTTTATTGGACCATTTTTCAAAATGGTGACTCTCACATTACTAATCACGATTAGCGACGGAAACTAGCCATCAGGACAGTGATAAGGACAATCCTCCTGGGTCTACCTAGGTAGTGACTCTGGTCTTCAATTTACGATACATTCTTTTCGAAGGTTATTTGCAGCTGCCAAGTCATAACTTCGCCTATGACTAAACATTCACTCGTTCCTACATAACATAACAAAAATAACCTATCAATACTCACTCAGCTTTACCAACACCAATTTCCCTTTCTTCCAATTTCAAATCAACATCATACAATCCCACCCAGCTAGTTTTATCCACTTTGAAGTCTCCTTCCAGACCTTGCATCGGCTGGAGAGAAACCTTGTACTTGCTGAACATGTGATAGACCACCGCCTTAACGATCTTATCGGCGATGTGCTGCCCAAGGCACTTTCGAGGCCCGTAGCCGAAAGTTGAAAGGTTATACCGGAGCTGTAGTTCAAATAAGCTTTCCCGTCATCTCCTTGGGGCAACTTGAAATTCTCACCTGGTTCTGCTTGATACCCGCAAAACGACTTGGCCTATATGATCTGTTGTCAGGGCCCCAGAATGGGTTGCGAATGTTGATGGCAAAAGCGTCCACAATTACGGTTGTGTCTTTGGGTACCATGAAGTTCCCTAAGATCTTCCCTCTCGGGGGATTCTCAGGGAATGTGAATGCTTTCACCGAGTTAGCCGATATTCTAGTTTTGTGGGTCTTGTAGTGATCAAAACTTACCAAGGACTGGCCTAAGGCGAAGCGATTCCAACAAGCAGAAATGAAGGAGGGTGTCCTTGCGAGTGATATATTTTTCTGGGTCTGCCTTATTTTCTTCCATCTCCTGGAGAAGGTCACCTTGAACCTCGGGGGAGTCGGCTAGAAGAATGACGCAAGACGAGATGACTTGGGTAACAATGTCTAAGTTCGCAAAGGTGGATTCCGCAACAGTATCAGTCACCTAGGAGCACCGTCAGTGGTTTTTCCTATAAATCAGAGATAAATGTAAATAATTACCTCTTGTGATGTTATTTCCCCCCTTTCAGCGGCTTGCATGAGGAGAATAATCGGCGTCTCCGGGGCTGTAATTTCTCGCGCCCTGCAAATGTCCATGTTGAAGTTCTTCCACGCCTTCTGGTAGGTTATCGCGCCGTTGTAGGCCTTGGTGCCAAAATACTTGGTCATTTTAAAGCGATGGATGCCGCCAAACACGATCGCCGAGAACACTTCTGAATACTGACGCCCGAGTTCCCACAGGCGCTCCTGCTCGACGTCGCTCATTTTGCCATAGAACATTGACGCGACCTCAAAGAAAGGATATCTCTGCAGTGCCTGCGTGGTATTGATGACGATTTCTTTGCCCTTTGCATCTTGCTTGTCTGTTTTAGCAAACTTGTGTATCCCGGCAACATAGTCCTCAGCACTAGCATAGAGGTTATTGCGGAGATACTGCATGGCAGCCAAATGTGAGAACATCGGATCCAAGGTCTTCCGAAGTGTGGTCCAGCGAGTCCCGTTGATCAAGCCCAGGCCTGATCCAAGAAGCTGGGTCAAGAGCCAGCCTGCATTTGCCTGGGGTGCCTTACAGTGGTCGGTTGACTGATGGTATAGTGCCTCGACGTCTTTGGGATCAGTGATCACACTAGATTCTCAAGTATCAGCGAGTCTGCAATCATCTGGAGCAAATGAATAGGGCATGCGTACACTTCAGGAATGCTGGCAGCCCAGATACGGTACGTCTTGCCGTATTTCTCCTCCCACTCCCAACTCCTGGACCGCGCAACCAGGAATTTATCAACCATTTGTCCGTTGGGAAATGTATATGCCGGACCTGACATGTACTTCTTCCCATTTACAGCCGGAATTCGGTATATAAGAGACAAGAAGCCCTGTTCTTATGAGATTAGAAACATCTCGGAAATGACATATGAGCTGGAAGAAAAAGACGGTAAGGACTCACATTACAAAGCGCATTAAGCACGGTTTTTGGCCCGACCAAAAGGACGACGAAGATCAGCACAGAAAGTAAAACGCCAATGCTGGCTGTGGCGGCCATGACAGGCAAAAGGTCCAACTTGGTAGTTTGAGCAGAGTCCATCTCGTTCGCTTACTTAGGTATCTATCAAGTGTCGTCCTTTCTATAGTTCCCTTGGCCATTGCCTTAATTATATCTGTCGTCGTGATTTCAGTCGTGTTGTGCTTATCGGATGTTTGTCTCGGTGCATATGCATCGGCGTCCGTCGGCGGGAAACCAACATCTTGGGGCTAACGTCGCCGCAGGGTGCTGGGGTTGGACCCACTTCAACGTCTAGTTATTGGTTTGCCATTACAGTAACAATTCTCAGCACATCTCGCTCAGTGTTACACATGATATATGATATTAAAAATCATAATACCATTTCTTTTTAACATACATATCTTTACCTTTACTTTATAAATTATTAAATATGCTGAGGAATTAATAGATTGCTTAAAAACAATTTTTAAGAGTATTATTTTTAAATTTTAAACCTAATAGCCAATACTTATATTATAAGCTATACTCGTTCCCGGGTAGGTAGCATTGACCCCGACTAAGAACTCTATAATAAAGTTCTGCGTGTTGCGCTAATGTAATAAAAACATCAATTCATAACTTTTCTGTAACTCTCTCCTCATCTAAGACGTAAACTACAATGGATCACTAAATACGAGAACCAGAGACCGTGCTATCCCCTGCAGTTTCCACATCATCTAGTCTTACACAAGTGATTCAGGAATATCGATAGACTGCCAACAATTAATCCATATACGCGGTTTGCTATAATAAGAGACCAAGGCATTAGAGACAGCTATTGAGAGACGTGGGACCTTCCTTGAAGCGCAACTGCTCCCTGCTGTACGTAGTAGAGTTAAGTTTGGTGAAGACTACGGGCTAAGACTGCCTCGCCGAAGCAGGCCTAATTACTCATGAATGTCCAGAGAACTCTTGAAATAACTCAATGAGCTTCTAGCCACCGGTGCACTACATAACCAATACGCTATACCTAACGTTCTTGAAATTAGAGTGATATTACATGCCTGTGGCATTGCTTTCAAAGAATAATCTTGCCATTGAATGTAACCGTGCTCTTTATGATAAGGAGTTGCACGCGATCATTCGTTATCCTGAGCATTGGAATGTCGAGCTGAGGAGTTTCTAAAGAACCACAATTGGTGTTGGTCAAGACACGGCTCTATTCAGTAAGGAGAAAGAGTACTCATAACAAATTACGGAAACTTTACCACGCTATTGGACTGGGGCTAGTTGTGACTAATAACTCTGCCAGTGAGATTATATCTGGGTCCTGGATCACGAGTCTCTTCATATTCGGATAATTTGAGAAACTAACGACTCGGCCATGACGGACACCTGGGACGAAACATGTTGTAGTATTTAATCAGCCGCACGTTCTATTGGCACAGGCTAGACACGGGTATTTAGCGGTTTATGTGGAACTGTCATATGCCTGGCAGAACTACGGGACGGGGAGAGAAGAGACGTGGACCTATCAAAACCATCCCCAGTTCCTATCCGCAAATCGGCCGAAGTGTCGATCAACCTCATAGTTGATCTTCGCTCCCAGTCTGTCGGGTCCTCTAGGTTATGCACCAACCGCGGCTATGAGCGCTTCCAAAGCCGTATTTCGGCGTTTAATATATTGGATCATGTACTCTTGATCTGTGGAGCACAAGGGTCGCAATTTTGGTTCTTGGTGCCCAGTCGAGTTCCGCCGCGTAAACTCACTTTCATCCTGCTCCTCAGCAACGCCTACAGGCCCAACAAGACTTTGCAAAGCGTCGAGGGTTTCCTTTCCCTTTGAGAGCGTCATCTTGACAAGAACGTTCTGGATAGCTTGGCTCTCTTGCCTGGTGACTTTGTAATCGCCAAGAGAGCACGAGACTAGGTGCTGCTCTTCCGACATTAATAAACCCTCGTTGTTCTTGGTCAATTGCTCGAATAATTTGAAGATCAGCTCGATGGCTGAAAGGGTAAGCAGCATTGATGGGAAGGACTTATCGCAGACGTCACAGGTGATGAATTTCTCGCAGGTCTCTAGGGCTGAGGTGATTGACTTCATCGCCAGGTCGAACCGACTGGGAATGTCACGACACGTAAGCTGATGTAAAGTAGATATGTTGGTCGCCTGCGTCTGAACACAAGCGCAGGGATCCCCGGGCGTGTCTTGGCGAGCACGGGAAGGGGGAGACGGGAGTCCGAATGATATGGGGTTGGTGGAGTCACTCAATTGCCGCAAATCCGTATGGCCGGTGAATGACATGGGCGTCATGATGGCTTCAATGCTCTGTGATGTGATTTCTCTGGGAGTTCGTAGAGTCGGGTCGAGGTCCATTGCCCAGGTATCCAAGTCATCCAGCAAGGGAAGCAATTCATTGTCAGATTCTGCAGAATTGATCCATTGGTTTTCTGGCGTGGATTGACCAGAAGATTGGATAGAAAAACGCGACTGCTCACGTTAGACGCTGCATGTAGTCAACCAATCGCTTGACAAACGCACAGTACTCGTTTGCTCCCAGGAGTCTGGCAACAGTGTTGACAGATCCAGCATGTCCAGATTTGAGTTCTCAAGTTCTCTGTTGCCATTTCTCAATCGACCTGCAAGTCGTTCCATACGCAGCTGGTGCTCCCTTTCCAACGTTCTTCGATTTTTGCTCCCCTTCGGTTTCCCAGCCCTGTTCTGGTAACTGTAGCGACAGTAAAGGCCCTTTGACGTGCAGCGAAAACACGGCGATCCTCCTGAGCATTTCACCTTACACTGATGGCACGAATCACATGCAGAGCGTAACTTTTTGTGATCGGCGTTGCTCTGCCGAATTGACGTTGGACAAGCTAAGTGGGGTACTGTCGAAGTCATGGTAGTGCCAAATCGAGGTAAAAAGCGACCTGCAGCAAAGGAAAAGCTTGGTGTGACAGAGACTCTTATTAGCAAATTCCGCAACAAGAATCGCAGCAGAGTTTGAAATATGAAAGCAGGCGCAACGAGGTGACTGGGATTCTGTCAGTTTCACCCACATTCCGGAAGCTGAGCTACTTACGGATACTCGTATCAGCATTACTGCGAGACAGAGTCTCAGCCCTGTCATCCTTCATTCCTCTGCAGCCAACGTTCGCATATGTCTAAAACAGAAGGTACTAACTTTATATAATGGGCCGAGCCCGTGAGCGCTGCGGTAAATACTCGACCCAATAACAACGAAGAATCGGACGGTTCCGACATTTAATTTTGAAAAACCCTGTTCTTTTGACTAGGACTTTCTGCCGTTCTAACAACATGTCACATCTCCTAGGCCGCATGCTCGTGTCCGAAGGCGGCTGAAGGTAAGTACGCTATTGTCACGATAGTGGGTCGTCTGCAGTCAGCCTCCGTAAAGAGACGCAGAATACATTGTGAATGCCGGGGACCGCGGGTGTATTCAAGCGGCGTGCGTGTGATTCAACAATTTAGATGACAGTGTATTTTGTGGCAAGCCAATTGAAAGTCTTTGTCAGGCCAATCTGATCGGATGTCCTGTAGTCGCAGTCGCATTCGCACCTTATTATTTGATGTGTTGGTTGCCGAGGCAGATTCGAGATTTGATCTCTCTTTCTCCATCGCAGCTTGTACCCACTCGGTTGCCTTTTGAGAAGTCTGGACTATGTTCTCTGCTGGTGGGACTGGGAAGCGATCATTGCGCGATTGAATCCCGACTGGCTCCAGATGGTAAGCAAAAACACGCTAGTCCTAATGGTGGCCACTGCGGATGCCGGCGGTCCGTAGCCGAAAATATACGAAAATGATTCTCCGCTTACAGACTCACTCTCTCTGTAGCTCCGTCGCTTTCAGGTACCAAATGGTTGACGGTCTTCGCTTGACATGCAGTAACTCTTACGGCTTCTTCAACATCCAGCCAGTGAATTGTGCCCCTTCATCCTTCGCTACTCCTCGTGTCCTCGGTACTCTGGTTCATCGGTGCGAGGATAACTGTCTTCTAGAGCCGGTCTGCAATAATCATCTGTCATAGCCATTAAGTCAGTTCATGGCTAACCAATAGGAAATTAACTGTACCGAGGGTGGCCAGATTGATATATGCAGTAAATTGCTGAACTGATAGCTGATGCTTGCATCGCGTGCCATACTCGTACATAAGGTGCAGGTTGTCAATCCCCAGCTGAGTGCGGCTGAGTACGGTGGCCAATAACGAATTTTCACTCATGCTGACGCTGGGTTGGGGTCCAACCCACGCTAATCGTTGGTTTCTTTCAAACACAGACATGAAATATCGAGGAGGAGAAAAAGGAAAAAGAAAACTCGTCTGAGAATCGCTACCGGTTGGACGAATCCAGCTTTGTTGGTCAGATCCCCTCGCGTCACACATAATTCTCGCGGGTTTGAGGTTTAGAGGTTATACCGTCAGTGCTGTCAGAGGGATTTAGGCACCTCGGCCGAGCCCGCCTTGGCTGCGTTGGCTTGGATCTGGGGGCTCAGCCTCATCCCCGCAGTCATGTAGGTGATTGAGCAAATATACTTTAGGCTGTCAACAGGCTGACTAGTGCTTGGCTGAGTCTGGTGGCTTGGGCTAATCCCCACATTCGTACGAACAGGGTCCCTCCCTCGGCCGAGCCAACTTCGTACGAGGTTGTTTTCGTACGAAGTTGGCTCGGTCGCGCAAGCTCAGCAATGGATGGATGGTCCTGCCTATGCGCTACCACAATCAAATAACCCCTGTTTTATCCGCTATCTACTTTTTCGCACGAACTTCTTTGCCGTTTCTTTTTGGCCGAACTTCTGGATATCCCCCGAGACCGAGCTGGCTTCACCATCGCTGGGCTTAAAAGACTGCCTGTTTACGTATCATGGATCTCCTCACCCTCAGCATCCTCAGCCTACCACCTCAGCCTCTTGATCATTGCCGCATTGTCCCAACACCTATGTTTTTCCCATTGTGATCTTCTAGACTACGACATTTGCGCCTCAAATTATACAACCTCTCACAATGTCGGAGACAGTCGAGCTCGAAAGCAACCGGGTGAGCAGCCCGATGGAAAACAAAGAACGCATCCCGCCTAACGGTGGCGCCAAGGCATGGGCCTGCGTTGCCGGCTCGTTCTTGCTGCAGTTTTGTTCCTTCGGCTACGTCAATGCGTGGGTCACCCTCCCTTTCCCCCCATCTCCGCTTGTTACTTTCAAAAATCATGAGCTGATCTCTGGACAACAGATGTGGCATGTTCCAATTATACTACTCAAACGTTATGTTCAAGGACGAGTCGTCATCTGCATTAGCATGGATCACCACCCTTCAAATCTTCCTGCTGTTTATGTTCGGTCCCGCTGTAGGGAAACTGATCGATGTCTACGGGTGTCGCAGGACGCTTCCACCATTCAGTATCTTGGCTGTGTTCTCTGTGTGCATGTTGAGCCTGTGCACCAAGTATTGGCAGGTCATGCTCGCACAAGGGGTCGCTTTCGGTCTAGCTGCCGCTGGACTCTCTCTCCCTGCTATGGTAACGGCCACCCAATGGTTCTCGACCAAGAAAGGCTTGGCTGTTGGTATTGTGTCTTCGGGCAGCAGTTTAGGTAAGACTATACAACGAATCTTAGTAACGTACCACACACATAGCTCACATCGATATTAGGCGGAATAATTTACCCATGTATGCTGCCTCGACTAATCGAGGAAGTCGGCTTTGCATCCGCTGTTCGTTGGACTGCCCTTTTGCAAGGAATCCTATTATTTATTGCCAATCTTCTTTGCTCCTCGCCCTTCCCGCCGCTTGGCAAATCATTGCCTGAAGAGAAGGATAAGGTCCCTCCTAGCAGTGGCCTCAAAGGATTCAAGAGTTGGCCCTGGTTCTTTTTCGTCTTGGGTTGTTTCTTCACCATGTGGGGTCTCTTCGCGCCTCTTAACTACCTCCCAGAGATGGCCTCGCTTCATGGATTTGAGAGCTTTGCTGTGTACACACTGGTTATTGCCAACGCAGGGTCTCTGGTTGGCCGAATTGTTCCTGGCTGGATTAGCGATATCATTGGCCAATTCAATGCCATGGTTATGGTTACCGGTCTATCCGGAATTTTGGTGTTGGCCTTCTGGCTGCCACTTGAGTTCCATACATCTAAGGCCGGCCTCATCCTCTTCGCACTCCTTTTTGGTTTCGTTAGCGGTGGTTTCGTGAGTCTCGGCCCTCCCTGTGTTGTTTCTCTTGCCGAGGACAAAGTGGATGAGATTGGTGTAAAGCTTGGCGGCTTCTGCTTGGCTATTGCCCTTGGAGCTTTGACTGGTCTTCCTATCGAAGGGGCTATTAAAGATCGCGAAGGCGATAAATTCACTGGTTTGATGGCCTTTGCTGGAGCGACAATGATTATTGGAAGTTTCTGTACTGCGATCGCTCGAGTTTACAAGGGAGGACCTCAGCTCATGAAGAAGGTTTGAGCGAGAGTCAGAGGGAAGATCGATAGAAAGGGCCGCAATGTATAGTAGTCTGAGTTCATTTGTATCCTGTACCGTGAAAGATAACATTCTAAGTTCTTTTGTACAAATATTTACATATCACTGGAACACTTGGGTCTCCACTGATTCGGAACCAAGTCAGCGAGATAGTTGACAGAATGAGGGAGTAAAACAATAGAAACTAAACCTGAATCAACTTGCACTCTATTCTTTTGCAAATTTGGGGCATTTGATTGTCGGCATAATGGTGTTCGGAGGCAAGCGGGCTTGATTTCAGGCAGCATACGCAAACTTGACAGTCGCACAATACGAAGAATTAGCTTCTCCTCTTCTTCAACTTTTTTATTATCTACGCAAGTTTTCACTGACCCTCAAGTCTTTTCAATGATCAGAGAGGCTTCCTTCTATTCTAGAGCTTCTTATCAATTTACCCTACATCAACTCTGACTCCCATTCCGATTCACCAGTTCCATTACAATGACCATTGCGCTTAGCATATGGTGGCGTCGCACACGTTCCGTCTGGGCGCAGCTCAATGATCTGGGTAAGGCAACCTCGAGGGGAAACAACCCGATTCAGCCGAAATCCAGCCTCTTCCGCCAATTTTCGGTACTCCTCCAATGTTCGCTCTTTGTTTCTGCACCTCACCAGCATGCGAATGTCGGCGTATCTAGCCCCACGTCCCAAGCGCCCATCAAACAAAACCGACTCGACGATCAAGACTCTACTCACTCCCGATTTGATGTCCATGGTCTCCCGGATCCGTCGAAGGAGCTTGACACAGTCCTCATCGCCCCAGTTGTGCAAGATCCATCGAAGGAGGTAAGCAGATGATTTGGGAATTTCATCTTTGAAGAAATCTCCTCCAGTAATGGAAGTAATTCTGCTGGTCAGGGGGTCATCCGAGGGAAATCGCTGCTTGAGGATCTCTGCGGTAGAAGGAAGCTCGAATGCAGCGGCCGTGGCTTCTGGAAACCTCTCCAAGTAAGACCGGATAAAGTCTCCAGCTCCGGCTCCGATGTCGACCACAGTCTCCGTCTTGACTTCGTCCCATGGGTAGTCGGAAAGCAGCCCAGGAGCCTCAACGACACTGCCCGTGCCGGTGACCTTGTGGAAACCAGCAGCCTTGCCTGTTTCGGCCAGATACTGGTAGATGGGCTTGTTAGTGTTGTAGAAAAGCTCAGTGGCGGTTTTGGACTGATCTTGTTTCAGCTGGTCAGGGAGACGCGAGATAAGATCGTAGTACTCGCGAGGGAAAAAGTCAACCCAGTTGACCCAGGTGGCCCAATGGTCTTTGCGAAGGAGATTGGAGAGCCTATTGTTGGACAACAGACCGGTTTCAGGGTCCTGCGAAAAGTATCCCATTTCACGAAGATAGCGGACCACTTGGAACAGGCCTTGTTCGTGCAATCTGGTGGCTTTGGCCAGCTCCGAGATGCTGCAGGGCTGGAGATTCTGGACATGATCTGCCAGTGCATATTCGGACGCGCAAAGCAAAACTTTGCTGTTGGTAAAGGCTAATCTCCAATTAGCCGCATTTCGGTATGCAAAGTATGTGGAATGGGAAAAGGTCAACACTTACCAAAAACTCCATCTACCAACTGCATATGGGGCGGAGTCAGGGTGACGAGAAGTTTGTCCAGCACTTGCACTGTGTCCAAAAGCTTCTGATAAACTGACCTTGAGGAATCGAGAGCAGTTGGAGATACTTCGAGACAGGAGTTGAGCTCCTGCGAAAGGGGGCCTTCAAGTTGCGACAATGCATGCTTGATGTTCCAGTTCAAGTGCTCCAGTTCATTTTCCATTTTGAATATGTCTTGATCAATGATTCTGAGTAAAGTTTTAATTTGTTATTGAAGCGATAATGTATATCCTCTTGACAGAGACCGGTTAAAGGATATGGCTTTTATGATAGTGTCGGTTGTGCCGCCAGCTTACGGATGGCCATGCTCGGTGAATATCGCATGCGGAGCGAGTTATACTCTCCGAGACCATCGGCCGGCGCCGCTCGGCCCTCATCTCACTCGGCCCGAAGACGTAAGCAATAATTCGATTAGTAGTGATTGTGAGCCAGTGCAGTTATTTCGAAGCTGTGCGGCGTATAAACACTACCGCAGATGGGAATCTCGCTGCAAAAAGCACCATTGCTACCTACCAAACTACCACCAAAATCATCACAAAGCCGCATTCTACGATGGCCCATCAAGCTCCTGTCCTCTTAGATCACTTCCGCGATCAATTGCAAAAGCACCCTTCGTTAGTCGCGGTTGAGGACGGCACAAAATCCCCAGACCAGAAAACCTGGGAGAGCATCACATACGCTCAGCTCGACGCTCTCTCTGAGCAATGGAGCAAGCGTCTTCGCCTCGCTGGCATTGGCGCCGGCTGCGTGGTTCCCCTTTTATCTAACAGATCAATTGCCATGGTAGCCGCCACATTGGCAATCTTGAAACTTCGCGCAGCTTATGTGCCCATGGACACATGCTCGTGGGGACAAGATAGGATAGAAACCGTTCTCAGAACCGTTAGCCCACAGCTCATCGTGTCAACATCCACATGTCCGCAGGATCAGTACCCATACCCAGTTTTGCATTTGGGCCTCGGTAACTCCGGTGACTTCGGTGAGATAGCAACGTGTAATGGATCTCGCTTCATACCACAAGATGAGGGCTTCGAAGAGAGAGGGAACGATCTGGCATACATCGTCTTCACATCCGGCACGACAGGGAAACCGAAGGGAGTGCAGATCGGCCAGAGATCGATCTCTCGTTATGTGAAAGAGGGAGGTGATTTGCCGTTTAATTTTAACACTAAACATGGCACAAGGGTATTGCTCATCTGCTCAATTGCTTTTGACGGTTAGTGTGCCTGATATCTCACCATGCAAGTCTTCCTCTAACCTTACGTATATAGTCTGTGCCGGGGTCATGTTCAATACCCTCTGTAACGGCGGAACCCTTGTTCTAGCCGATCCGTCTACATTTGAACTCGCCGCCAGAACATGTCACATTCTACCATTGACTCCGAGTATTCTCGTCACATTGGACCCTGGAGCTGGCTTCGATACAGTGGAAGGGATCTTCCTCGGTGGCGAAAGTCCAAGCCCATCCCTGATAGAGGCATGGTCCTCTCCCCGCCGGAGGATTTACAATTCGTATGGGCCAACCGAGACAACCTGTACAGCCCTCATGGGGGAACTCAAGCCAGGATGTCCTGTTACTATCGGCTTTCCAATCTCATATAGCACTGTCATATTGCTTGATGAGGCTGGTATGGAATCCACAGAAGGCGAAATCTGCATTTCTGGCCTAGGTCTGGCATGGGGATATTTCTATGACCCAGATCGAACAAACAGCGCTTTTGTCAGAAGGGGGGAGACCATAATTTACAAGACGGGTGACTATGGGAAATGGACCGAGGACGGACTGCAATTTTGTGGCCGCAGAGACAGTATGGTCAAGAATAGAGGGTTCTTGATCAACCTCGAAGCGGACGTCGAGCCTGCTTTGCGGTCCTTTGGCAAAGTCGACAGAGCATCAGCTTTCATGTCACAGGGCCGACTAGTCGCTTTCGTTACGCCAGTATCTGCCAAGGAGGGACTTCGCGATTATCTTGCGAGTACGGTATCCTCCTTCCTAGTCCCTGACAAGATATACTCACTGGATAAGTTCCCCACGTCAGGCAACGGCAAAGTCGACCGAAAAACCCTGATGCATATGCATGAGCTAGAGCAATTATCAGACACGGCCAACCTTGAGAGTGGACTTGATCGAGTTGAAGCAGTTCGTAGAGGACTTTCACATGTCCTCCAACTTCCAACATCTCGTATTCTCCAGACATCGTCTTTCCGCCAGCTTGGAGGCCACTCACTAGCAGCAGTCATGCTAGTCTCAGCCCTCAAGGGAATGGGGTTCGGTATCAGTGTCACTCAAGTGCTTCAGTTGGATACAGTTGAGAGTATAGCTGCAGCTGTCGAAACGTTGGCCGATGATTCGCATGCTTTCTTCCCTCCTGAAGATGCCACAGAACGGCTAATACATGAGATGACGACTACCTTGCCGCTTGAAGGTGCGACTCTTGCGCCTATGGCCGACATTCAAACCAGGATGCTCAGCGGCAGTGTGGCCACACCGGGTCTGTCATTTATCAAGACGTCCTTCACTTTCAATCACCCGGGTAAAAAAGACCTTACATCCATCCTCCACGATTCTTGGCATCGTCTTTGTCGGCGCCACGAGATCCTGAGAACATCCTTTGTCCTAAGTGCATCAAATGGAGTCCAAGTGATAACCAAGGAGCCGGGACTTTCGTGGGAGGAAGAGGTCGTCAAAGAATCTGAATGGGAATCAGTCTGTCGACGCAAAGAGCTTCTAGCTGTGGAAGACTTTGTAGACTTTGACGTAGAGGATCAAGCGTCACTATCAAGAGTTGTTCTAATTGTTGCCCCCAACAAGCGAACGCGGTTCATTTGGACAGTCCATCACAGCTTGATTGACGGTTGGTCGATGGCAACTCTTATGCGAGACTTTGCCGGCTGTCTCGAAAATAGAACAATCCCGGCACCACCACAATTTGCTCAAGTTATCCAAGAGATAGATCGGCTCAAGGTCGAGTCCTCAGATAGGGCTGTCTCATTCTGGAAAGGATACTTAGGTGGATACACACCAGTCCCAAGACTTCGAGTATCACCACCCACTGATGTCAGTGACTATACACAAGCATATTTATCGCAAAGATTAACCGTCAGCGTATCTGAACTGGAGGCTGCGGCCAAAGACCGATTTCAAGTTTCACCAGCCACGTTGCTTTACGCCGCTTGGGGACTTCTCATTTCCAGGTACTCAGGAACAGACCGGGCAGTACTTGGCGCTGTTCTGTCTGGAAGGGGCTTACCGATACCTGGCATAGAGAACATTGTTGGCCCATTAATTAATGTATTACCACTGGCCATAGACTCTCAGGAGGAGCAGTCAACACACAATTTCGTGCAAGCTGCGTTCAGAAGGCTATGTGATCTCTTGGAATTTCAGTGGTCTCCTGCTGCACTGATCCAAGATGGCTGTGGATGCAACCCTGCAGAGCTCTTCGAGACACTTTTCGCTTTGCAGTATGACTTCCCAGAATCTCCCTGGAATTCACTCGAAGTTCCTCAACCCAGCGATATCAGCTATCGTGAGGCCACTCAAGTTCCACTCACTGTTCTGTTGAATAGTACTGAGGGCCACTTTGACGTCCAATTCATTTATCGCCGGTCACATTTCAGCAATGCCGTCGTCCAGAGAATGATTTCTCAGCTCGATAATCTCCTCTCGTCCCTGACTACTGCGGATCCAGACACAGAATTGAGAAACGTGACGGGGAGAATGCTCGAGGAGGATCGGCAGTACGAAATATCGAATGTAAAATCTAGGCAGCTGGACAGCTCTGGCGAAGTGCCGCAGAACCTAGTCGAGGCTGTCGAAAACTCCATCCAGGCGCATCCTGACATGTATGCAGTCGAAGCACCGACGGGGAGCCTCACATATCGGGAGTTTGGAAGACTGACAGAGCACATTGCCGAGTGTATTCTGCAGCACAACGGACGGGCCAGTGTTGTCTGCGTGGTCAGTGATGGTTCCCTGCTTTGGCTTCTTGCCATGATTGCAACAGTCCGAGCAGGGGGTATCTACTGTCCAATCGATGAGAAACTGCCTCATGTCAGAAAGGACTACATGATTAAAAATAGTGGAGCTACATTGGTTCTATATACCAAGTCCAGTCAGGAGCCGGTATACGACGGTATCACGTCTTTAGTCATCGAGTCCATTATAGCGAGCATGTCTTCAGCTTCCGCATCAGCCACTCCAGCCAGCCCTAAGTATCCCAGCGGTGATGATGTCGCTTGCTTGATATTCACTTCAGGAAGTACGGGCTTGCCAAAAGGTATGAGCGACCCGTCCAACGTGTCATTGACCTAGACTTTGTTACTGACGATTTTGAAGCCGTCCAGCTGCAGCACAAAGGCATTCTGAATGTAGTTTCCCAGCCAGAAGGTCGACTTTACTCCCGCCCGGGCCAGCGTAATGCACAAATGCTCTCTCTTGGGTTTGATTGCTGCATCAAAGAGGTCTTCTCCACCATCTGCTTCGGAGCCACCTTGGTTCTAAAAGACCCAGAGAACCCTGTTGCCCATCTTACGAGAGTTGATGCAACTATGGCAACCCCATCCCTACTTGCAACCTTGGAACCCAATGACTATCCTAATCTCAAGGCCATCACCGTTGCTGGAGAGGCCGTGTCTCAGGTTCTTAACGATAAATGGGCTTCCGGAAGGACCTTGATCAATGGGTATGGGCCTGCCGAGTGCACTTTAATATCGACCACAGCAATCCTCCACCCGGGAAGCAAAGTTTCGATCGGGAAGCCACTCTCAGGTTTGTCGTGTTATTTGCTCGACTCCCTTGGACGCCCCGTGCCTACAGGAGTGAGTGGAGAGATATATATCTCGGGAGTACAGGTTACCCCTGGATATCTTCGCAACGAGCAGGAAACAGCCAGACGCTTCCTTAGTGACCCGCTTCGTGCTGGCCAAACGATGTTCCGGACAGGAGACATCGGGAGGAAGCTGGAAGATGGGAACATTGAGTACATCGGACGAGAAGATGATCAAATTAAGCTCCGCGGCTTTCGAATCGACCTTGGAGAGGTTCAATGCACAATCTCTAACCTTGCCACTGAAGCCAAAAACGTTACCCTAGTTGTGTCTAACGGTAATCTGGTTGCCTTTATGACGCCTGAGAACATCGACGTCGAGAGCTTAACTAAAAGCCTGGAGTGGCACCTCCCGCATTACGCCGTCCCCCATCGAATCATAGCGCTTGCAAAACTCCCTACCTCGGCAAATAACAAGGTCGACTCATTTGCATTGCAAATGTATCTGAAAGATCAAACAACTAGTGGTGTTGCTGTTGAAGGACCTGAAACGGATACACAGCGAACTCTTGCAGCCATCTGGGCAGACGTGCTTAGGCGCGATCTGAACCAGATGCCCATCGGGCCCAGTGACCGTTTCTTTGAACTCGGAGGGCACTCCTTACTGCAGATCAAAGTCGCCCAAGCCATTTCCAAACACTGGGATATACGGCCATTACCGCTCCAGCATGTCATTCGCCACCATAGCCTTCGGGATCTGTCATTTGCCATCGATGAGCTTTTAAGTGATTCGACAAGCAAGGTGTCAACTACACCATTCCTGCAGATATCTCCGGTGCCAAGAGACGGTCCGCTTCCTCTGTCGTACCTCGAGAAAGAAATGCTGCTCAACCACCTTATATCTGGCGGCTCTCCGGCAGGAAACATGAACTATGTCTGCAGTATTCGAGGCAATATCAACGCCGGGGTCTTGGCAGATGCGTTCCACAGAGTTACTGCAGATATCGAAGTGTTTCGAACCAGGTATTCTGTTGTAGACGGCACTCTCTTCCGACAACAGGCTCCGGCAACTGTTCATATTCCTTGTGTGGTCCAAACTGGCAACCTCGACTCATTTATCCACCAGAAAATCACCAGATCTTTCGATCTAAGTATAGAACCGCCATTAGACGTCTCAATCATCATAGGGAACCCAGTGCAAACAATGCTGGTAGTTGTCATGTCACACGTCGTCGGTGACGCAGTCACAATGGCAACTTATCTCAACCGAGTCTCTCAGACATATCATCTCCTAACTTCGAACGTCTTAACGGCCAACCTCACACCCACACCAGATGCCTTGACCTATATCGACTGGGCGCAATGGGCTTCAGCACTCGAACACAACCATCGTGCCCTCGAATTCTGGTCATCCTATCTTTCCAACCCCCCCTCCCCGCTTACATTCGGCAATCCTTCCCTAGGAGCAGTAACGTACATGGGCTTTACTCGCTCCTGGACGCTCCCTTCCTCAATGCACCGCAGCTTATCCAAGCTTGCAGAGAAATCTACAGTAACGATGCATCAGCTCATCCTGGGAGCCGTATTCATTAGTCTGCAATGCGTTGATCACCGAGACGACATCCTCCTCGCAGCCCCTTTTACCCACCGCTCAGAGCCTGGCACTGAGTCGATCCCAGGCCTCTTCCTCGACCGACTCCTCCTCAGGGTTCAACGGCTTCCTGGCCAGAACTCCCTCTTAGGGTTCCTCTCCTCAATACGCGAAACTAGTCAGCAAGCTCTGGCACACATCGTTCCCTACCAATCCCTCCGCTCTCATCTTGCCCACAAACCAAGCCTCATCAACCCTCTCTTCAAAGTTATGGTAGCCTACCACATCGCCGCTGAACAGGAGTCCCTACTTGAGCTTCACGGCGCAGAAGTCCAGCCCATCCCATGCCGTGAAACAGGCGGTTCCAAGTTTCCTTTAAAGGTTGAGTTCACCGAGACGGCAGTTCAGGATCTCCAGGTTGATCTGGAGTATGACTTGGGATGCATCAGCGAAGATATTGCCATGAGGCTTGAATTCGCCCTTTCTTTTACGTTACAGCTTATGGTTACTGAAAGGGATGTCGGGGATATTATTCAGCTGGTTGAGATGTCCTTTCGTCCTGGCACAGAACATGGACAAGAGGAATCGGTCTTAAGGCTGACTAACGGAGAAAGTAAGACAGATTGTCTTATGGAGGTGACAGGGCCTGAAATGAGCGTTGCGGGTGCAGTTTCTGAGTGTCTTGGACTCGAACCCGAGGCAGTAGACCCTGAGAAGTCATTTTGGGATCTGGGGGGTCAGAGTATGGATGCTCTGAAACTTCAACACCTATGCGAGAAGCGAGGAGTGCGGTTGGGACTACGGGATATCTTCATTTCCCGGAATATTTTAGAGCTATCAGCTTGCGCTGGGGCTATGTAGTGCAAGTGTCAGGTTTTAATTAAACATCGAGATGCTTTGTCCATGTATCAGTTATTGATAGTAACTTATGGTCGCCCTCATTTCACTAGCATTCTGGTGGCAAGGCTCAGACGGGATCATAGAGATGTACGAGCAACGAGAGATCTGTGAGCCGCAATGAAGCTGCTTGATCCTCTAGTTACTTCAGGTACATACATGGTGTATCATAACAAGCCATAAGGCGCCATAACAGGCTTGCACAACGTTCAAGACAATGACGTCCCGTTGGCTACTGCTTAAGTCCATATTCGTCTGAGACATGGACCCAGAGACAAGGATCTAGAATCTATTCTTGGCTAGACTCGCTTCTTCGGAGGAAGTCCAGCCCAATTCGGAGGCCGAAAAACGCATGGATAAACCGCCGAAACGTTAGGGCACGGCGGACACGGAGGGTTGCATCTTGCTACCATGGTTCAGCTGGGCTCATTCTGTGTCAGATCAGGGAGCTGAGAGTGCCTAATGGAGAGTTACAAGGCAATGCTATGACTTCAAACTATATATAGGCCTCGTACGAGCTCAAGCCGAACGGAGTTTAGGTCCTCCGCAGAAGCAAGTACGCACTACAAGCTATTCAGCCTTCGCTACACACGCATACAGAATGTCCCCCAGTGCCGAAGTGACAGTTTCTGTTCCTCCAAGCCTCAATGGCATCAACGGTGGCTATCCAGTCAAGACGCACAAGACATTGCCCGATGGGCACTTTAATGCACAGGACAGTCTTGCTCTTGGACGTCTTGCTCCCTATGACGTCCTGACGGCTGCCCTTCCTCTACCGGCTCGAATTCCAGATACAGACTTCTGGTGGCGAGAGACCGGACCTCTTATGAGCAAGCTTTTCTCCAAAGCAAGCTGCTCCCTTTACACACATTACCAAAATCTCATTCTATATCATACCCATATTGTTCCTTTACTGGGACCTCGGCCACCCATGGAGAATTCGGTGCAGCCGTCTACGAGACATGCGCCATGGAGGTCCTTCCTGACGGATGACTTTTCTCCTCTGGAGCCGAGTTGGAATATGAGTGGCAACTCCGACTCACGGAGCACAATCCGTCTCGGAATTGAACCGGTGGGCTTTGAAGCCGGAACCGCTGCGGACCCCTTCAACCAAGCTGCCGTGACGCAGTTCATGCACTCACGCCAGGCTACTGAGTTGTGTGCCGACCTCGCTTTGTTCGAACACTTTCGCCACGATCTTTTCGTCGATCCGGAATCTTATGCCGAGTTGAGAGCCAAGATCCCGGAAGGAGAGCATACCACGCAGAGCTTCCTGGCGTTCGATTTCGACGCAGGTCGAGTCACCACCAAGGCCTACTTCTTTCCCATTCTTGTATCTCTGAAGACCGGACTGAGCACAACACAGGTGGTGTCAAATTCCATCATATGTCTGGCGCTTAAGAGCGATGTATGGGGTGTGCAAACCATCGCCGCCTTGTCGGTCATAGAGGCGTGGATGGCTGGCTACGGCGGCGCGGCAAAGACCGAGATGATCAGCGTTGACTGTGTGAATGAGGCACAATCGCGCATTAAGATCTATGTGCGCATGCCATACACTTCTCTGCGGAAGGTGAAGGAAGCATATTGTCTGGGTGGGCGTTTGACGGATGACAACACAGCCGAGGGCCTGCAACTGCTGGACAAGCTATGGAGGACTGTCTTCGGAGTAGTTGACGAGGATGTCGAGCTGCCACAGAACACCCATCGTACAGCAGGGACAATCTTCAATTTCGAGCTACGGCCGGGAAAATGGTTCCCCGAGCCCAAGGTATACTTGCCCGTCCGACATTACTGCGAAAGCGATTTGCAGATCGCCAGTCGCCTACAAGTCTTCTTTGGAAAGCTCGGATGGCACGGTGCGGAGCGAGGGTATTCCAAGGATCTCCAAGACATGTTGTAAGTCATTTAGTATCTCCTATATAGACCTTTACAGACACTAACCTTGTCAGTCCTCACCACCCATTGTCCTCGTCAACAGGGACACATACATATCTCTCATTTTCATACAAACAAAAGGGGACCTATATGACAATGTATTACAGCCCCAGGGTATACAGCACGGAACAGAATGATCTGGTTCATTCTGAAGAGTCATAAATGTACTGTCTTTTGAGCAGGGGCGTATTTGGTCAACTTGCTATTGAGTGGTATCATATCATTGTTCCGGGTCATCTTCAGAAATACACTATGTTTGCTTTTGTGAAAAGTGCCGTGCATCTGCAAAGTATGAGGTAGACATCTGGAACATATACAGAGCTCGCTGCAACTGTGACCCTTAATAGGAGCTAGGATCCGTAGGGTCAAGGTTCCAAAATCCCTAGCCAACATCGTCAGCAACATGCTTCTTACCAAATGATCGAATCAACTCACCCAATCAAAAGACGTGACAGGATCCTGCATGTCTATACTCCCAATTTCCGATAGATCAAGCAATGAGGTTTCTATTGCGGATTCTCCCGATGCCGATAAACTTTGCGGAATTGCCGAAGGTGATGCAGTAGTTGATGACCATATTCCGGGGATAGCTCCATTTCGAGGAAGGACAGTCTGGAATGGTGTCAAAGGGAGGTTCGCCGGTGCATTTTTGGCAAGACAATTCGAGATGATACGATTGATGACTTTCCACATCGGCGTGGCTTCTCGTCCTCTCGTATCCATTGTCTTCTTCAAGACTTCTACTGCACGAGCCCGGAGTAAACTATGATTCGGCGCTTTGAATTCAGGTGTCTCAAGTTCCGAGACAATGTGCATAATAGATTGAAAACAGGCATGGCCACCAATATGCCATTGAAACTTCTGGGCATCCTGGTCATCCGGCATTGAGTTCAAACTCTCAATAAGGCTGACTGACTTTGCTAATACTCTAAACGCCTTCGTTAACCATGGTGACAATACATGAAGGAGGAATGAGAGTTTCTGCATCGATATTGATGGCATCATACATACGTTTGTCTAATCTCAGGGGACACTGCGGCCTCCCTATATTGTTTTGGGGTTCTCAGCCAGAAGATGGACCAGCATCGCCATTCAATAACCGCAGCAAGGCCAAGGGCCATGCGCTGCTGAGCAACCTGCGGATCGCAGTATTGCAGGTACTGGGTTTGTAGATGGGTGACCATTTCATGTACCATGCTTCGAACCTCTTCAAATAAAGACTGAAGCTCTGCGATTGGATACAGATTGCCATTCCCGTTAAGAGACGATGACTTGATTCTCCGCTCCAGCCTATAAGTGCTCCGAACTATTCTTCGGAAGCATTGGATGCCAGTCAGGCGAATCAAGTGGCCTGTCATGTCGGTAAATCCGGGAGGCGAGTATGTCTCCGCACCGAGATGTACTCCTTCCACAAGATCGTCATCGCAGACGTTTCGTGGCAGCAACGTGGTATAATCTTCGTCTGATATCGTGGGCTCCTGGCCTCGACCTTCCGAGGAGCGGAAATCAAGATAGCATATCTGGTGCCACAGCCTGCGGCGAGTCTCAACCTGTATAACGTCCATATTGCTTGACGGGAATAATGATGGCTCTCTGTGAAGGCCTTGTGAGAGAGCCATTTTGACAGCGAGACCAAGGAGGGTCCAGGTTCTTGCCATGCCATCTTCCCGTGCTTGGCAAGTCTGTGGCCGGTTAGACGCGTCAGGGGATCACGACAGGGGTACCTTTAACTTACCAGAAGTAGTACAAATGCCTGGAGGACTTCGATACTTGGCGTTACTAAGAAATTCTCTCTCCCCAGCCCAAGTTCCACTCCTCTTTGGAACTGGGCGAGGAGTGCCTCCTTCTCTGCAACAAATTGCAGCATGACATTTTCGGCTGACAGGCTATTGATGGCTGAGTAGAATATAGCCAGCGCTAAGGGTTCAAAGGTATGGAGGGCTTGGTCAGGCCTCGGGGTTTCAGCCTCCTGGTGCCCTGGAGTTGAAGTGGTCGTACCATATGTATAGTTGATATACTGGGTGAATCGTCGCTGAAGCGTCGGTTTGTGGAACAATCTTGTCATCGGATCGACGTTGGAATAGAATATGTCAAGCAATGCCAAGCAGTCGTCTGCGGAAGTAGGTGCCCAAGCCGTAAGGCTGTCCACAGTGGTAGAAGAAAACGGGAATGGGGGGGTTGCCTGGTCTGTTGGTGAGCTTTCCACTGGCTCACCGCCAGATTCATCCCCAAGAAGCATTTTAACATCATGGATCTAGTTTCTTTAGTGTCAAAAACATGAATTCATGAGCGCAAACAGATGTACCTGATCAGCTAAGAGAGCGTAATGTAGAGATGAGACCCAGCGAGACTGGCCCTCCTCGGCCTCCAAGAGCAAAGCACCATCAAATCCATCGGTCGATAAAGTTTCGGCTCGCGGGTTTGGGGATGCGCCTTTTACCTGATCAACGTCACAGGAGGTTTCTGCGCTATATACTCTCACGTCAGACGATTGCGAGATATTGCCAATACTGACGGTTGCCCGCTCTAGAAGTCGTTCCAGCCGTTCGAGGCGATTGCGTATCTCTTCTTGGTCAGTTCGCAGGTTGCTCCTCGAAACGCGATTGCCTTCCCGGGCGCGAGAAGGATTACATGGGGCAGACTGTGGACTGGCATAGATACAAGCGCGATTTCCCTTCTTGCATGGCGTGCAGGTGGGCTGCGTGTGATCACACTTGACCTTGCGACGGCGACATGTCAGGCACGCAGTAATTGTGCGCTGCCGGCCTTTCTGCATGCTATCGGCAGTGCTTGAGCGAGGACTACTTATAGAGAGCCGTGAAGATGGAGTTGTAGAATCCATAATATGAGGTTGTGACCTTGGATAAAGGAAACACTAGGGGATAATAGGGAATGTAATGTAAGGAATGGTGCGTTTGTGGCCTAAGCGTTCGGGTAGTAACTTTCAGCTATGTATTGCCATTATGGACTTGTATCACGTGCACTCTATTTATCTCACCAATCACACAAGTCTTATATAACGTAGCCAACCACCTTTTCGCCCACACCACTTATTTTACCTACTTTTATAATATTAGCTATAATATTAAATAGCAATTATATTATAAAACCATACTTAATTTACTTTAAATTATTAGATATCTTCCCTGAGCCTATTAAGAAGTAATATTTATATTTCCACTGAAATCTCGGGCTATTTAGGCTATAATTTAGCCGGCTTTCTATATAACTACCTCGGCGGCTTTAGCTTTATTTTTTCTATCTCTTCCTTAGTAAGAAATTATCTCTTGAATTTATATTTAATCTTTTTCCTTCCTCAAGGCTTTAATAATTCTATTTATATCTCTAGATATTATATTTTAGCCTTATTGATAATATTTTCTATAATTAAATTATTAATCTATTTATTTACCTTTATATTAATATTTATAAGGAGCAAATTTCCTATTCATAATATAATTAAAGCTATTAAAAGTTATAAAATAAGTTATTTTTTACTTATAAGAGTATAAGAAAAATAGTCTTAGGTTTATTTAGCTAATATTAGTAATTAAGATAATATTTTTAATA
>ONZP01000532.1:0-10689 GCA_900312805.1 Fusarium torulosum
CTCTTATAGAAGGTCTTCTTCCTTTTATTAATAAATTTAGCGAATTTTAATAAGATAATACCCATATATATATTATATAAGCTTTAATAGATTACTTACTCTTATATAGTATTATTCTAATTAAGTAGCCTATATACTCCCCTAATTTAAACCCAATAGAGTATATTTAGAAGGCTCTAAAGGCAAAATTATAAAGAATTTACCCTAAATATATTACCCTAAAAAAGAATAAAGCTAATAAGAAGTTATTAATTAAATAGATCTAAGAAGTATAGTAAGCCTTACCTAATCGCTTAATTAAGAAGCTTATAAAGTCGGCTATAAATAGGCTTAGAGCTTATAGGCATATATGGGGTTGGTATATAAAATATTAATTTATAGACTTAGGGCTTTTATTTAATATATAAGTTTTTTAATTAGGACTTTTCCTCGTATTTAAATTATATCGTGAAGTCAGGTATTAAGATTAATGGTATTATAGGTGGGTCAGGTGATTCCAGACTTTTGGCCTGTAATTTTAGCATAGTTTTTCCTCGAGTCTTATTTACTTTCCATAACATTTTTCTATCATAATTGTCAAGAGAGTTCTCACCGTCAATAAAAGACAGGCTACTAAACGTGGCGTTGTAGTGTATAGCATGGATATACATTTCGTAGTCGTTCCCCAGTGCTGTTCGCCGAGGCCTACGCCGACGATAGCTTGGCAACTCTCTATGGTTCGTGCTCGTATATCGATCTTCTAAGAATCAAAGAACTGCGAGAAGACTCCAAAGCGAGATGGATGGGTTAATCCACATCTTGATAGGCAAATATAGGATTAACCAGACAGACCGCTTCAACTTACCAGACCTTGCAGATCGATGCAGAATGAACTGGAGCACATGTCTCAGCTTAAACCACGTCTGATGAATATGCAGTCCTACGAGATGGCGTCTCAGGGCTAGGGTGAGACAAACAGATAAGCTACATCTTCCCGCTCGTCCCTTGTTGACAGGACTTGCACTTAAGCGCCAACTGCAATGAGGTTGAATCGTCAGAGCTGCAGAGTATACCAATTTGTGACAAGTATTTGAGGCTGATCCCCCGCTGCATAAACTTGAGCAGGGAGCCCTTGGAGGGTCGTAATATCTCTGGGCTCAAGCTTGAGTGTGGGTTAGAGTGTTGATGTCGGTAAGTTCCTATACTAACAAGCGGGTGCTGGGATAACTGATGCCGAAATTTGGGGCCCGCGCGTGTCTCCCTAGTCACCAGTTTTGTATTCTCTGTTGTGTCTCTTTATAAGGCTGTCTGTCAATTTAGGGGCTGGTGATGATTTGGATTTCTCTGACTAATGCTGTTCTGACGTAGTATGTTGTTGCTGGTGGAACAGGGACTCGAGGGAATCTGCAATTGTCAACAGCCAAGTATTGATCTTTTTTCTTGTGATTATGGTCAATGAGGTTATGTTCGATCATCATTCGCTTTTCAATTAAAGTGTCAGACCGGGGTTCTCGACTCGATTATCCAAGCAGAAACAAAACAAAACAAAAAACAAAAGAACACAGAATGATCGACCACGCACAGAGGTCACGCGCGGTTGGCAATTTGCATCAAAGCACGCTTCCAAGCTCACAAATCTCACGAGGAGGTATGGACCACCTCAGATCCCTTTGCTAAGCGAAAGCATTTGCATTTACATTTGCAATATTAGCTTATAGGGACCAAACCATACCAAGGGGCATGGACCAGAGAGAGCTACCTGCAGCAAGCCCCGGTTTCTCTTCCGGATCACCAGATGGGATTCATCTCGAGGGCTGAACCTTGGTCGCTCATGCGATGCCATGCAAGGTAAGGCAATCAAGACAAGACAGGACGAGTCTAGGGAATGAATCTGACGAGTCCTATCGGGCAGAACGGTAGCATGATACTGTAGCTGATACACGCCAGGCGAAGAGGCTCAAAGGGACAAGCATTCCTTAACAGCAAAGCAATGCACGGAGAACAATCGGGTCTGATGAACTTGGTCCGGCCCGGGAAGATCATCGTCCCATTCTTTGACCCCTATTGCAGTTGTTCCTTTTTTTTTCTTCTTCTTTTTTTATTATCAGGAAGATGGCCTTTGTGCACGCACTTAATTTGAAGCATGCCTGGGACTACCTATTCGGGGTGGCTCAAACGTGGTGTCGTCGTTAACTGTAGCATCTTATCCTCTGCTAGTTGGCAGCTGTAAGTCAAGTAATAACAAAGCCGGTTAATCAACAGAGGGTCTTTGTGTTGGTGTCATTCAAAAGCACATACTCCGTAGGTAGTTCTCGCGCATCCCGTAGAGTTGACTCTTGAAGTCAGAAAACAGGCCTTTTGTCCCGAGTTCTAAATCAGAGTCCTCTGAGAGTCAAAGCCTAGAGTTTCTGCCCCTGAGTTTGTAGTTTCATGTTGGTCAGTGAAAGAGAGAGCCTGGATGGCCGTTGCACGTTTGCAATTGAGTTGAGGGTAAATGATATTCAACGCATCAGATATCCGGTTGATAGAGAGATACTTGACGTTGATGGAGTGGAAGTTGTTAATCAACAGTATTTGGCTATTGGCAACTAACAGTGGATCGTTACTACTCCTAGTCCCGTATCTTTGAGATTTTGGCGCTAATGGAAAAGCCCTGAAGAGTTGTACCCGCCCATGTATGCATGCACCTGCCATCTATGAACCTCTCACGCTGCATTCTCATTCCATATTGCTTTGCTTAAGGTACTATACCTAAGGTGTTACTATTACTTGGCTGGGCTTCGTATATTGACTTTATTTTGTTGTTATATCAGTAACCGCCATCAGCAACTGCAATCTACTCGTCAACTTGTTACAACAAATCCAATTCCTTATTCTTATCTCGGATCCTAGAAGTCGGTCAACAAAGTACAGCTGGCGGCAGACCAGGTATAACACTGCTAGTCACTAACAGGTTGGTCTACGACCATTTCTCATCTTTTCGGAGCCATGGCCGTCTTTTTCCCCGTATCACCAACTTCATTTTATTGAAACTTACCGTTGTCTAATCCTACGGATACTCGAGCCCATTGTCCTGATTAATATCTTCCAACTCTGTCTCTCCTCCAATCTACAACATCACGCTGTGTATCCGTAATTATTACCTTCCATCCCTAAACTACTACTTGTACCTTGTTCACGTCCTCCACTCAGACTGGCAGACATATCCACTTCCCCAATCCACATTGGCCCTGCGGCTTTACTTTAGAGCTTGCTTAGTCGGGGCGGGTTCGAGTAAAGAAGGTAACGGTACCTTGTTGTACAGCTGTCTTCCGCAGTACGTAAAGTACCTACGAGCCTACCTAGCATTGGGTCCAATGAATGGATGGATGCTTGCTTGCTTGCTTGCTTGTTTTTAGGCTAACCTTGAATTGACTGAGGTGCTTTCGCTGTTCCAACCTCCCCCTCTCACTCTCACTCTTACTCTCACTCTCCCTCCCCGTCCTTTTTCCACCCCTGCTCTCCAGTTCGTTTCCACCTGTCAATGCTTGCTGGCTTGTGCTGGTACTGGTACCGGTACACTGACACTGCTGCTGGCAGTGCTGGCCCATTCACTCACTGAGGAGCCTTACCTTTAGTAGGTACCTACCTTGCTTGCGCTGGCCTCGCCTTAGTCTACCCTGTTACTCCCACTCCGTACTCCGTACGGATACTTTGCCTTGATTTCCTGCCTGGCTTGGTTTTTGGTTGGTATCTGTGCTGTACTGCTCTACACTGTCTCTCTGCTCTGCTCTGCCTTGCTTCATCAAGCAAGGCTCGGCCCACTGCGTGCCGTTCAGTTCTATCAGTACCAACGCCTGCCTGTGCCTCTCTTCTCTCTCTTGTCTCTCTTGTACTTACACATCAATTCACCGTACCTCCCATTCCCATTCCCACTCCCACTCCCACTCCCGCTCACCTTTTATTGCAGGTCTAAAACTCCCGTCAACCACAGCCTCCTCCTTCTTCTCCGCCTCCCCTCATTCGTTGCACCGGTGCCAGAACCAGACCCAAAGACAAGCCAAAGCCAGAGAGCCAAAGCAACGCAACCTGGAACTCCATACCTCCGCTACCTACCAACTACAAGCCGCATCCACTGCAATCTTGAATTCGACCACCTCGGTCTGTCATCAAACAATACAACGACAACACTTCCCTCGTGTCGGTTTGCCTTTCGCCTCGCAACTCATCCTTCTCAATAACTATACCGACACCGACCTAACTTTCTCCGCTCCGACATTCCCCCCGCTCTCTCACCGTACTCGTGCGCATCCGCCCGCCAATAGAGCTTTACCACCCTCGACCGCTTGCATTTCGCCTTAGCATAGTCGAGCTCCTGCCCAGGAGCCTTTGAGAGGAATAATGGCAGTTGTCGCAACTATCAAGTACGTTATATCGCATGGCCAGACGATTCTATTCTTTGCTTGGTTTATTTCTTCACCGAGATTGCCTTGGGGGAGCATAGTACCCTGGCCAAGCCCGCGCATCGGGTTCTGCATGGCCTTTGTCGCCGTTCCCACCATTCGCACCATCGTGCCTAGAGCTAATATGTTTTCCTTCTATCTAGGTGTGTCGTCGTTGGCGACGGTGCTGTTGGAAAGACTTGTCTTCTCATCAGCTACACAACAAACAAGTTCCCTTCCGAATATGTCCCGACAGTCTTCGACAACTACGCCGTCACTGTTATGTGAGTTTACCTGCACGCCCATCAGATCGACACCAGCCCCCCACACCGCACCCCCACCTGCAATGGACGTCGTGTGCTGTAAACTCATGATCAGCCGCTGGCGGCAGTGGCATATTGTGCCTGGTGATGATACAGAACACTTGCGCATAGTTCGATTGGGTGCCGCTTTCGGTCATAGAAGAGTTGCTGACTGGTCTGTAGGATCGGTGACGAGCCATACACTCTTGGACTGTTCGATACCGCCGGTCAAGAAGATTACGACCGACTGCGACCTCTTTCATATCCCCAGACTGATGTCTTCCTCGTTTGCTTTTCCGTCACCTCACCTGCTTCATTCGAAAACGTGCGCGAGAAGTGGTTCCCCGAGGTCCGCCACCACTGCCCCGGCGTTCCCTGCTTGATTGTTGGTACCCAGGTGGATTTGAGGGACGACCCTAGTGTTCGCGAGAAGCTGTCGAAGCAGAAGATGCAGCCAGTGCGACGGGAGGATGGCGAACGAATGGCCAAGGACTTGGGCGCAGTGAAGTACGTCGAATGCAGTGCCCTAACTCAGTACAAGCTTAAGGACGTATTTGATGAGGTATGTTGTTATTGGAGAACGAACACTTCTCCCTCTTTCCGTATGGGGTCTTTTTGATATTTACTGATTGTACTAAACAGGCTATTGTTGCGGCACTCGAGCCCCCTGCCCCAAAGAAGAAGTCGCACAAGTGCCTCGTCCTATAAACGGACAGAGGTAAGCCGCAGCCGAACCATGACACCAACTTCTTCAACTTCCACTAGGAACGGCTGTCAACTTTGAGCATGCTCATTCGATATGCATGAATAGAATTGTTTGTTGGAGGTACGGCGAGACGACTTAGGGATGACCTCAACGGGCGGAACGGAATGTAAGCGGTTTCCCAGAGAATGGTCATCCTATGCTTGGTGTGGACTGGATGATGGAACGAAATCGGGGAGCAAGCGCCTTGTTCCATGACGAAAAGACGAATGGTTAAAAGGGCGACGCAAATCAAGAGCTGCCGAGGGCCGCTGAGCGTAGCCCAGGCTAGCCGGAACCTCTCTTGACGACGAGCTGGCTCTGTCCCGTTGGGCTCTGCGATTTTTTCATGGGCCGGACCTCCAAACCGCTCGTTCTCCGATCCTCCCAAGGTAGTATGAAGGGTTAAGGGAAGGGACTCGTGAGCGGAAGGGAATGATGATTCGCATTTCCAGGCGGGAATGCTTTGATAGGACAGTTTGGCGATTGGGGTGCAATTTACATCAATGTCTTGTCTTGATTCATGCGAAGTTATAGAAAATTCTGCATTTTATCTTTGGTATCTGAACGTACTGAAACTGCTCATTTGAGTAGTTGAAGGATAACATATGGCAGTCCTTCGGTTAGCCATGGCAAGTGACGTGATGTTTGAGCCCTCCCGTTTGACTCGATGGTTATTTATATAGGTCTAGGAGTATTAGTTTTGCAAACTATTTCCTATCAATCAACATTGGTAATATATATCTTGCTTGATATGGCAAACCTTGGCTTGCCAGCTCGGTAAATGGATCCGGCATATGTTAATTGCCCTCGCGGTGGCAAACAACTAGAGTCATACATATGGTAGACGTGAGCTTTTGGAGTCCTAAAGGGAAAGATCATTGTTCGTTATATAAGCCGAAATATCATTCTCTGGTATTTCACATGGTGAAAGTCAACCACCACCATTGAGGTAGATGTATGTTGAAGATTTAAGAACAAAAGACTTAAGAAAAATTACACACTATCAGTGGAATATCTTATCTTATTGTTCATGGACGGGAAACGTGCACTTATGGTGTGAGTGATAACTAATAAATATCCAATGATCATGTTATCCTGTCGCCTCAACTTTCCTATCTCAACCTAGCCCCAAAGCAACTGGACCCATTCTCTCAACGTCGAGGTGAAATCATAGGCGTTTATCTGCCATTCTCTACCCATATTCGGTAAATTTCCTACCCGACCCCAAGAGTCTTTATGGCGGGGAAGAAAAGTGAACTGCGGGGTGCTATTCTCCAGCGACAACTGCATCAATTGGCCAATCGGCAGCCGTCATGCCTCTCTTTTGGGGCTTTGTTCGACTCGTTAAAAGGGCGTACGCTCTATTCGTGGAGCGATATCCATGGGCTTATGGATCTTGACTCGTGGGGCTGGATGGCTGCCGCTGGAAGAGGTGGAGGGCTAGTTATGAGGAATTGTGACTATATTAGAGCTCGCTGTTTCCCTCTTTCTCCCTGTCTCTGTTTTCCTCTTTTTGATCTCAGTTCAGAATACTTATGAATTGAACTCGTTGCTGCTCATCATGAAGCTCTTGAACCTTCTGACGATGGCAGGGCTGGCCACAGCCTGCGCTCATGATCACGATGATAAGGAGTGGACAAAGGAGGAGCTTGATGAACTTGAGCAGAAATGGGGTTACGAGGTATGCAGTGACCTCTCACTAGAGAGTCCCTTGGATATCTTGTGAAACGTATATACTGACATCGTCGCAGTGGCCATTTGCTGGCATCAACACCTTTGCCCACCTCAACCACGTCAAGTGCCTCACTGAGCCTACTGAGCCCTATGACATTGCCATCATCGGTTGTCCATTCGACACGGCCGTGAGCTACCGCCCAGGAGCCCGCTTCGGACCTCGAGCCATCCGCTCTGCATCTGCTCGCCAGACGTCGATGCGTGGCTTCAACCCTAGAGCTGGTATCAACCCGTACCAGAACTGGGCCAAGATTGTTGACTGTGGTGATATTTCAATCACTCCCATCGACAACAACATTGCTCGTGAGCAGATGACTCAGGCGTTCAAGCAGCTTGGTCGTCGCAAGACTGTGTCTGCTTTGGCTCCCAAGCCTCGACTTGTGACACTGGGTGGTGATCACTCGCTGGCTCTCCCTGCTCTGAGGGCTTTGAAGGAGATCCATGGCAAGCCCATTCAGGTTCTGCACTTCGATGGTGAGTCAGTCTCGACTGAGGACCTACGAGAGCCCTGGTCCCTATGCCAACTCACTTACAAAGAACTATGGCTAATCCGATCAATGTAGCTCATCTCGACACTTGGAACCCAGCTGCCTACCCTTCATGGTGGGGGGCCACTCACTTCACCCACGGCTCCATGTTCTGGATGGCCAACCAAGAAGGCCTACTCTCCAACTCCTCCTCTGAACGCTCCGTTCACGCTGGTCTGCGCACTCGTCTCTCCGGCACCGACTTCGCCGACAACGAGGACGACACCTCGCAGGGCTGGGTCCGCTTCACCGCCGACGACATCGACGACATCGGCACCAAGGGTATCATCGACGGCATCCTCAAAGTCCTCGGCACCGAGAACCCCGTATATCTCTCCGTTGACATCGACGTCCTCGACCCGGCCTTCGCCCCCGGCACCGGCACTCCCGAGCCCGGCGGCTGGTCCACGCGCGAGTTCATCCGCATCCTCCGCGGTATTGAGGGCCTGAACCTCGTCGGCGCTGATGTTGTCGAGGTGTCGCCCGCCTACCAGAATGGCGGCGAGGAGACTGCCCTGGCTGCTGCCCAGGTTGTCTACGAGATTATCAGCTCCATGGTGAAGCGAGGTCTTCAAGATGGTGGGAAGGAGGGTAACGGTGGCAATGCCGCTGGTACCAAAGATGAGTTGTAAGAAAGTCTTCTACGTAAGGATGATTTAGTGATATGTATTTATGAGTGATGAGAAGGGTTGCTTAAGCTTAAGTTTAGAATCTAGAATATATCTTATGAGACCTGACTAATGATGCCTGGGGAACTTGGAACTTTGTGATCAGGTAAGCGAGTGTGTTTGTGCTACAAGTAACAGTTCGAGAAACAATTAAAAGGCTTGGTCGAGTCATATAGATTTTGGGCTCGTAAGTTGTTTGAGTTGCTGAATGTAGCATATAGGGTTGCACGTGAGCTATTATGCAGTCTCTCTTACACCGGGTATCTATATACACCTACTAGAATATCCGCAACGTATTATGTAGAAGACCAATAATTAGGTATTACAAGAGGTCTTGTGATTCGGAATGGAAATAAACTCCCTTAGTTCAGGATAATCTGGTAATATTAGTTCCAATCACTCTTGAAGAGATAGTGTTTGTATAAACTATGTAGTCCAGTTGGATGGTAGTATTTACCTTTGTTCCTCAACTAGACGATAGCGACGAGCACGAATGGTAATTGGTTGAATCATTATACTCTTACGTTGCGTTTGTAGCAAACATTCGCTAACTGCTTTATCACGACTGTCGCTTAATCCACAGAACCAACGATCTGGCACGATATACGGGACATGTCCCTGAGGTGGTCACGTTCCTCCGGGAGTGCAAACATGGGTATCACAGGCGAATCCATCAAAGGGCAAAGGGGTAGAGAACCTCAAAAGCCCAGGGGGTGATAGGCGAGGCCCTGAGCTGGTCAGGGCGTAGTAGTATGGCGGGATGTGAACACGGACGTGAACGGGGACGTGGGATCAAAGATGGAACCACTAAGGTTTAGCAGTGTTAAGATGAATACGACTGTCAGACCGATTGTTTTTCCTTTTCTGCTTGCGGTTACTTATAAGCAACCGCAACCAGCAGTAGAAGACACGAATCATGCGCTGACAGAACACACAAGAAAGCAGAGCGAGAAAAAGAGGGAGACCGGGTGGCGCGTTTACGAAGCGCCTGAGACGCTTCCGAAAATAGCATCTAAATTTATATTTCCATATGCATCTGCATCTGCGTCTGAAGGCGATTGTGTTTGGGAGTGAGATGCTTCAAGACTAGGGCCCGTGTTGATGTTTCACAGAGACTGGGGGTGACTTTGTGGCAAGGGGAAGAATACGAATCGAATCGTCCTTTTTCCTCGCTTGTACGATCATGGCCGTGATTTATCTGTACGAGATACGAAGTACAAAGGATGCAGTATAAAAGAAATGGTGTAGCAGCCGCCGTGGAGGGGGCCTTGTTACGGGCGGTTGGCTGTTGGCTGTTGACGTTGTACAATAAACATGTCTAGCTTTTTTTTTTTTTGCCTCTTGAGTGGCTGCAAGAAAGGCCAACGTCGGATCTCCGTTAAAACTTTCTTTTTGATACAACTGCCAAAACAGCTTCCGTAGCTGTCAAAGAGCAACGTCCATTGAGGGGAGGTTTCAACGTTTCAAGTGACGCTGGCGAATTGACACTTTGAGCATTGAATGTGGACGGATGCTTTTAGCGCGCAGGAAACGGGCGGACCGTCAGACCCACAAGTATAGGGGTCCAGATTGACATGATAATTGCGCTGATTGAGCCAGGGGCATGAATAATATTTACAGTAGATATTATACAGTAGAAATAAAGTATGACCTCGATATTTGTGAGAGAACATATTGAAATGTTCTATGATCTATCTATCATGTAGTGTCATTTAATAATAGTAAGATCTTGTATATATCATGTATACAAAGTTTACTCGGCTGTTCTTTATCTACGGATATTAATTGAAGCTCACGCCTACTCTCACCACTAATTACAACCCGTCACCGAAACTATTCACACAGCAATTACATAGCAATGTCAATCATTAACTACCCCTATCCACCACCGCAGCCTGGACCTGGTGTCGCGTGGTTTTGGAATTTGGATCTTGAATTTAATATCGGTATTGTTACCGGTAGATGATAGATCCAAGCCCAAAACTTATTGATAGACGGATGGAGATGTCTATGTGACTGTGACACCACATGTCCACACTCTAACAAAGCCCCTCAACATAAAACAACGGAAACATGTATCAAGTCTGCGAACGGTTGCTATTGATGGAGACTGTATTGTCCTACGGATACACTCTTGCCCTATGCATCCATCATCAGATACAGTACAACACTCTAGTCCAACACTTCCCACTCACCAGACCGACCTTTGATGACAGACAATTAATCGACATGATCCCTGTCAGGGTCATTAAACTATCGGAACAGCCAATTCCAACCCTGACCCCCTTTAGGCAATGGGTCCCTCTCCCCCAC
>ONZP01000533.1:0-40965 GCA_900312805.1 Fusarium torulosum
TATATTCTAAATTATTATAACTTATTTTATAGACTTATGAAAAATAAGGGCCTAAGTTTATTAAACTATTCTTATCTCGCTTTATTATATATCTGGCTTTGACCCTATTTTAAGAAGTTTTTATTCTCTAAACCTACCTATTAACCCTCACCTTTATATACCTATACAAGTTTAGTATAAACCCACCCGGGACTAAAGACTAAGGTGTTAATAAGAATACTTAATAAATACTATTAGAGACTATTACTAAACTATTATAGGAAAAGAAACTGGTATAAATTTATTTGGTAAATTATTAGATATAAGTAAAAGACATAGGGAATAAAAGGAGATTATACTTAAAGTTAAGCCAGCTAATTATTTTAGTTAACTATAATTAGTTTTTACCTATACTTAATAAACTCTATATAGATAGTATGAATTACCATGCTATAAAATAGGCCCTATTTCACAATCTAGTAAACATAACCTAAATAGGAATAGGGCCTGTTATAAGTTTTAGGAATGCTTATTAACTTCTAGATCTATAATTAGTATAAAACCTATAATAGGCCCTATTACTAACTAGTATTCTAGAATAGAAACTAATACTATTGTTATTTCGACCCTAAAATACTAATAAAGGCAACATCGTGCTCATAGCGGCCTTGGAGCATCGGTGTGTTATAATCACTAGGCATATAAAATGTATATTGTTGATTAGGAATATAAGGAATTCGTGGTAAGAAAGGCAATATGAGGTTCTGGCCGCTATAACCACTAGATTGGAGACGAAAAGCCAGAAAATGGGATTACTAATGCCCTAATTGAGTGATAGTGTGTGCAAATACAGCCATAATTACAAAGCGATTCAGTGATGTCCAGATATCGAAGCTAATATGCACCGCTGTGGAGGCGTTACAGAGCTCTGTCTTAGTGATAGCAGGCCCGAACCTCTCTGCATTACCGAGTGGCTTAGAGAATTTACAAAGCTCTTGAGGAAAGAGAAAAGAACCTCCGTCTATTGCTGTTTACGGTTTTAATGCAAGCCCTGTCGAAGGTATGAAAACGGCTCGGTTAACCGGCAGCAGCCACAACAGCCCCTTCAATATCGTGAGGAAGGCAGAATCCAATAAATATTACTCTGCATAGAGGGGATTGAAAGTAAGCAGCTAATTACGTAAGAGATGCTCAGGGCCGTGTGCTGTATAGTGACATTTGTGAGAAACTAATATCATATAGACTAATAATTTGAAAGTGGGGAACGAATAGGCAATTATTGGCTGTCATTAGCTGTAACCTGTCAGTCGACCCCGCATACCTTGCTAATATTAAGTTGTCAGACTGCCCGGCTCCGCGGAGATCCCTTATCTATGGGCAGATGGTATATTACGGATTTGCCCTTGAAGAAGGAAACCTCTTACTATATTATACGTATCGGCCATAGCCGAGACTAGTTTCTTTCCTTATATAATATATACCCATTGTTGTTTTATATCTTGCAAGAGAAAATGTAGATAAAATTGCAAAGAATATAATTTCTCGACTGATATTGCCTAACTATTTTTAAACTAGTACTGCCTAAAACGTAGAGCTGTAGTAAAGACAAACTAGTTATGCACTTTGCAAGCCGTATTTCGTATTGCCTTTGTCGAACTAAGGTGACGAGCTGCAAGTTTGTAGGGGCAGCTCAATAACTGCCGTCTGTTCGAATGAGTCTCGAATGTTATTTATGGACCGATTAACTCTTTGTGACATGAGAATGCGGCAGAGGAAGTCATTCTGTCGTTATAGTCTGATGGTTGCTGATATTATAGATGTCTGTGGTTGATAATTCTCTCGAGTATGGCTCTGATCGCCACAGCGTGTCCGCAATCAGAGAAATACACTGTTTCAAGGGCCATTACTATTACGAGCGCAGATTAAGGTCAACAAGTATTTGCATGCGAGATGCAGAGGCTTACAAAGGTGTTGTTAGCGGCCCAACAAAAGTAAGGTGGCCCAGCAATAAGATGTTCGAGTTTACTCACCCCACGACAGCCGCAGCTGATGCCACTGGGAGAAGCTAGAGAAGTGGGGTGCTTCACAGGAAGATGGCGGATAAAGGGGCTGTGCCTCTTTTCAACCTCGTGGAAAGGGACGAACGTGATTATTACCGACGCCTTGTAGCGCTATTATCTTAGCATAGCTAGTCGGTAAACTAGTTATTAACGCCCCTCGTACCACCATTTAACGCATCAACACACCGACAAACGCCTTAAAATGCTCTGTCATATTACAATCACAGCCTGTTATTAAATGAATGGAAAGAAGTGAGCTGAATTTACAGATTCTCATGCATCAGGCACTTTATTCTCACTTTCCTACCCCTAACCATGGTAGGCGGTGGAGGCTAAGCAGGAGATGGCGCTTCGAACTAGGTTACTCTATTGATCTTATTTGCGTAACTTTGTCTTGTTATGTAAAAGCTCCTCAGTGTCGAAGTGCATGTTAGCCAAGTGTCATACTAGGCAGACTCTTATGCGAAGAAATGCGGACGCCTAAGCTCACCATTCTGGACGCCGCCGTCGGTCAGCAAGCTGTGCGTTATTGTAAAAAGCAGATAAATCATGTTCCCTCCCGCAGTCTTCATTATTGTCCCCATCTGGCTTCTCCTGCCATAAAACTTTTTTAAGAAATCCCCTGAGTGTAATCTACCATGAAGGTCACCTGGAGACATATGCCGCTCTTACTTGCTCTTCTATTCCAGAGTTCGTTTGTCAAAGCGTACAGCTGGACTGAGTGCAAGATAAGGGTCGAGAGCATCAGAAATGGAACTATCGTCCATGACTCGATTACAAAGGACAACGTCTCACAATTTCTCTATGAGGGTCCTGTTCCCGGGCTGCATCCATCGTTCCATAGGCCCGACTACCAGGCATTGACTTTAGAAGGTAAGGTTACAATACCGATCAAAATGATGCGAGTTCTGACTTAGTCCCCCCATAGGCTGTAAAAGGATATGTGGCGATCCCATTGGCATATTTGAAGCGCCGCAAGCTCTCAGCATTGCTGCCACATGGGTGTTTCCTCTCACCATCCTTTTTAGTCTTCCATGGGAGTCGTTGCATAAGAAAAAAGTCTCAAAAACTCTCGCGGCGGTTTCAAACTGGCTAGGAACACCTCAGACTGCCCTAACTGCAACCATATTCAACTTTCGCGAAATCAGGAATTGTCATCGAATAGTCCGCAGTGTCGGCTTTTACGACCCGATGGCTCGTCACTATGGCAATGCGCTCTACGTCCTAAGCGCTCTAAATCAATTCGCTGGTCTAGACACACACTCTACCTCCCACACCACTGAGCACAGTCAGTCTACAATAATGCTCCAGGTCCTTATCTACGGCCTTTTCCGACCTCTTTCGGACCAACACGGAGAACTCGATGTCGGACACACTCGGCAACTCCTCTCCGACCTTGCCTACCACCTGCGGATGTTTCGCCGCAGAAGTGTCATTCCTACCCTGGCAAGCCTCGGGACTTTTCTCGTCGCCTTTGTTTTCTCCCTTGTCTTGGCCTTTGCAGAGTTAGGAGATGACAACACGCCATTTTCCCTATCCTTTGGGCTCCTGTTTAGCTGGCTTCCCCTGCTCGTGATCTTCACCATCGTCGACAGGAATCCAATCTCGGCAGATCGCTCAGCGTAGGGTTTCTTCCAGAATTTCACTTTGATGTTTGATGCTAACCGATCTCAGTGAGCTAATGTCGCGTTGGCTCTTCAATGTTCATGCAGTCATGAGCTGTGTCAGGGATGAGGACGGGAGACCAATTCTTAACCAGCGAACTGAAGACCCTGGGGATCTACGGACGATTGACGACATTAGATGGTGGCGCCCAGATCGTCTACCGAGGGATAATGTGCAAGTCGCCGAGCAACCCCTTTTACAACTAAACCACTTCGAATTGCAAGACATGGGCAACCCACAAGCCAATCATCAGGCTCGCAACAACGCTCATGCACAGAATCAACCACGGTTCCATATTGGGGACTTCATTGGGCAGGGGCGGCAAATGAAGTACTGCGGACTTGTCCATGCCGTATTAGTGGCCACTGATGGCGCAAATTTTAGCAATCTAAAGGTAGGTCAGCTCCGGAGTTATGCTGAATCGACGGCCATATCCTTGAGTCGACGGAAGCCGAGGTCGTGGTATGCTGTTGCGGTATTGTCTTTCCTCGTCGTATGGTGCGAGATCATGATGGCCTTCATGGTTGCCTTCTGCTCCCCGACAATTGGCCTGGGATGCCGATCACTGAGCTATCTTCTTTTTGGCATTCTCAGTTCCATCAGCTGGTTTGTTCACCTCTTCCTGGAACCGTCGAAATGTGTGAGATGGATTCTACATTTCGTTAATGGTCTCGCTATCACCTGTCTTACTGTCATAATAGGAGCTCAGGTACGCAGCTGATCAATCATTTATTAGTGGAATGGAACGGTTGCTAACCATAATCCTTGAAGCTAACGGGTGTGTGGAATAACTGCTACTGCAAATCCTCCGCTCTAAACATGCCACTCCTGGGCGGCTATATGGACTTTGAGAATGCAGAATTTTATAGAGATCACTTCAATTCGGGATACTACTGGGGCGTTGCTGCTGTTATTGGCGGCGCCATACCGTTGATTGCATTCATCGTGGCACTCTTTTGGTGGATGAACTGCAAGCATCTTTGGAATGCGAGTGAAAAATACCAAGGCGGTCTTGAAAATAACACCACTGATACTTTATGGTTGCGGTAGCTCTATTGTTTATAGCGAAAGATTTGGGTGGGGCAGGCATTACTAGTAAGGGAAGCAAGGAGAACCTATTGAGTTATTTATTGGGGCGTATGCAGAAACCTTGTCCTATTTCTTCAGTGCGCAAGGACCTCCGCACAGGTCTCGACGAGGGGCTGCTTGTCTGGACTCTTGGCACTTTGTTCTGTCATGATTGACAGGTGCCAAGTGGCACATGCCTTGTAATCGAACTCGTTACCTCCCTTAGTCCTACATGTCTCACTACCCCGCCTTGCTCGGCGCTCAATCAAAACGGATTTGACAACTTTCAAGGGTCACGACTTACACAGCATAATTTAAGAATGACTGCAGTGGCCAGGGTAGCCGCGGCCTGTTTATTATCCATGGAGGTTGAAAATTTGCAGCCGATTTCATTTTCATCCATACCCAGTGCGGCCGCGCAACGAAGAATTGTATTTCGACCAATCATAATGTGACCACCTTTTTCTCAAGCTGCACACCCAATGGCCTTGTGCATCAGTGACGTAGTCACTTTCCCACGATTAATCCTATGCCCGGACTAACATGTGTCGAAGCATGCCTTGTTCACCCCAGCGAAAGGGCTTTGTGGCTGCAGCCAACTACCTCTTAATAGCCGCAGCCTATCAGTCCTATTCCTTCAGTGACATTCAATGAGAAAATGAGAGATCTATCTAGATCATGTTCTGCTTCAAATGCAATACCCGTATGCGATTGAGAGGCTATTACGGCAAGGACAAACTACCGCAAACCAGATGTCTCAACCACAATGGTACTATTAACTTCTTCCACTGCGTATTCTCCCCAGTTAACCGTTTATAAGCCTCCTCAACAGGCCACTACTCCAGCCGCCATCACTGGTCTCCATGACGAGAAGATAACGGACACGTTTGAGGAGGAAGATCTACCCGCGACGCACACCGAGGAAGTAAACAGAAAAGGAAGAAATTGTTCGAAATAAACCAACATCGAGTCTAGGATGGAATTAGTCTACCCTGCGAGTGGAAGACTTCAGAAAAATGCCATCAGTATTGCATAGTACGTTGTGAAAAGAGACCTATGGGAGCCTTATCACTACTCCACAACTTCCCTCTGGCTCTTGGATCCCAGACTACCCACAACGGAAGCAGTCCCTCGCCACCGCACCTTAACGCTGACCATCATCAAAAGTCGATAGCTCATAACCAAGACGAGCATTAGTTTTGATGCTAATATTCACCTGGGGCTTATTTATATTCATCTATATGGTCTTAGACTATTTTCAATGCATCGGGGAGCCGTTCCCGGTCGACATCCCCCTTCGCGGTGTCTCACTGACTTTTTAGACTTGAGATGTAGTCTCTTAAGCATCATTGTAGCCAACCTTCAACTGCACTCAAACAGTAGCGTGATACTTCCAGCTTTGGTTGACTCGATATCATCTAAGCCGCCGTGATTAGTTTCCATTCAGTTTAGAATAACCTTAAAAAGCCAAAATCCAATAAAACACCATCGCCATTACCCTAATTTATATCCTTATGCCATTTAGAGTGCCTAAACTCTATGCACTTGCAGTATTTTATCAGAGGTAGATTTCCTAAACTTGGATAGGTTAGCTATTACCGCAGCGTCAAAGGTGAGAGCTTCGGACTATAACCGCCTACCGTAGTTACTATGGACTGGGATATAATATTCTTCACGGTTCACAGATGGAAGGCTACCTTTAATAATGGTATCCAAGTATGTCAATTAACGCGACGTCTAAGCAGTAAATTTAAGGCTAGTAAGACTATGGTACTGATGATGAGAGTTAGAGACGCTTCCAGCCCGTCGTCATATATTTCCCACATGGATATCTTATTTGCACCCATTTAACATAGTCGAGGCCTTCTCTTTATACCTCGGCAATAATTTAGTATGGCTAGGCGAGGCGGCTATTGATGAATGCTTGGTTAGGTTATTTCAGTTGGGAGTTCTGAAAATTTAGACAAGTCTATTAGAACTTAATTGAGCAATTTCCTCACATCTATGGTAACCGAGGACAAGAAACCTTCATATCGAACCAGGACCACTCCCATATAGTGAGACTTCTCGTATAATAAGAGTAATATTAGCGTTACTCCTTGGGTTAATTTAACCACGATAAGCCGCTACCTACCCTAAACGCGCATATCTATTAATAGATTTAGCATCTAATCCTTTTTGTCTTCTGCGATTTCGCTCAAGCTTACCTATTATATTCCCTCACATCACCACTCGCCGCCGCCATTTAAGTACCTTACGTAGTGACGTAGTCGAGCATCCCCTATCTTACCTATTGAGTTAATAAACTGCTGCGATTGGTATTCGCTATAGAGCACCATATATAGATCCTGGAAAGACACCTATTGCAAACCTGGTACGCTCCCGGTGACCACAACCTGGAGTAGACGCACAGTCACAACTGGTCCTGGATGAGATATATTCTGCATTTGGCATGACAATCTATGCTCCATGTGGAGCCGATATCACAGCACCAGCTGTCTGTTGATATTCAGCCTACGGAAGAGACGAGGAGTCTGGTTTCTACTACGCCGGCAACCGATACCATACTCCTTGGCTAGGTCGCTGACTTTCTTCAGATCCAAATGGCATTACAGACGATTTTAGTAGGCTCACATGAGCAATGACCCAATCTAATTTGTTGATTTAGAAGAAGCAGAAGAGACGCCTACTAAAGAAGGGTTAGTTAGGGAGAACACAGGCCAAGCAACTAAAACTAGGCCGGCATAATGAAAGAAAATCCACTAGCGTTACCTACGGCTGTAAAGGCCGTGGAGGGTTTTCTGGCTGTGTCGACTGGAAAGATGGGATTGGAAGGTCTTACTGGGATGACAAAAACCCGAGGAAGAAAAGCATTGAAACAGCCAGTGCGAATTCGTAAAAAGACAATGTTGCCGCTGGAAACAGGCATCAGGAATACTTCTTACCGTATGATGCTTGCTCATGGACAGTCCAATAACCCTTGGGCAAGGTTACTGTCAAATAGAAAAGAATGGGTTTGATCCTCTTAAAAAAACAATAGGATAGGGGAAAAGTCATTGAGAAGGGTGCAGACAAGGCATCTAAGAACATCATCCTCATGGACCCTGTGACAGCCACTGTTTTGTCTGAGGAGCGTATTAATAGGCTGTGAAACAAAAGAAAGCCATGATGAATACCCTATGGTTCAGCTGGTTACTGTGGAAGTCATTTCTGGAAAGAAGACTGTTTCTTTGTGATCTCGTTGCCCCCCTGAAGTTTGTATTCGTGGCTTGCATCTTCTTTCATCCATAGAAGAATGCGCTAGATATTGGCGGAGGCAAGACAGATAAGTCAAAGGAGCGGGAGGGAAGACTGATGGTTCAGAAGAGAGGTTGAGTGCAATTCAAGATGCTTCGTTAGCTGTTAGTGCTGTCTGGGCTGCGTACAAGTTTGCCAATTACTGGATGGCGACGGTTTCCTTGGGATAGGAGCTTAAAACCACCAACTGCACCAGAGCCTTGCATGCAAGACGTTGCTTAGCATTGAGCAGAGCAATTCGCATAGCCACTTTGCGACGTGAGTAACCCATCACTAAACTCTGCTCTTGCGTCAAGTATCGACAAATCAACGAATTCTAACCCATAGCCCACCCCAAACGCCTTAGTCTGCAGTAAGATGAAGGAATAGAACCCAAAATCCAACTGGCACCAACAAGCCTGATCAAGCATACGTCGATTTATCAAAGTTGGAATGTGTATTTATAGACGATTGGGTAAGCATGTCAGCAAGCATGCTCATACATGAATACGAGTTTAGCCATTAGTACTGTTTGTTCTTGCTTTTGTGTGTTACCAAGGCTCGGTCGGGATTCAGGGAACATTAAGCGTAGGCAACGCTGGTGTGTTACGCTTACGTGGCAGACAAAGCCAGTGCCCGGCAATTGGGAATTATAATGAGGATGCTCAAATGGAAATACAGTTATATAGAAGCAAAGAAAAAGGTATTGACAGTGATGCGATTCTTACTTGGACGGCAAAAATACAATGCAATCAGCAAAAACATACAACAGCGGGGATTCGCTGGTCGTCACCGACCCAACTACTAATCCGCCGGTTAGTGGCTTGACTATGGGAGAGCGGACGGGATCCCGTATTTTCCACTACCTTTGGTCGTATGTACAAGACGTTTTAGTAATTTGATATATAGAGCTAGTCTACAGCAATGCATAGAAATATTCCAATCTCATTCTCATTTTCATAACGCAGGGTATACTTCTCCCAGTCCAAGGCGAATGGCGCCTGCGACAAGAGCCTCAAGTTCCCGATGCTAAACACCCTCTAGCGTGAGGACATGACGTTGAAAAAGTTGGTGTGCGATCAGACAGCTCAGATGTTCGAGCTAATTGAAAGAACTGGTGAATTTTATTGTGGGCTGAACTACCTTCCGGTGCTCTTTACAACAACATGAAAGTCAGTACCTGACTATACCATGATTGTAATTGACGTTCTCCTTGGAATCTTCGGATGTGTTGTGACTGTCAAAACAGGAAGCTCTAATTACCGATAGGCCTGTGTCTGCGAGCTGATGGATGTCTCCTAATCAAACTCCCGGTCTACCACGAATCACAGGCTTCACCAGATCTTGTTGACCTAGTTTTCCCAGTAGTCTAGGTGTGTCACTTATGGTCGCCTATCTACCCATCAGAGACCGACAACAGGTACATCACGCATCAGAAAGCCATCTTCCTAGTGGGCACATAGTCACAGGACAAGGGTGAAGCGCATTGTCGGGAGTTGGGCGAATGCCATCCTTTATCAGCACCAGACCCTACCCCACAGACCTCTGGTAATTTAAATGGCATCGAAGCTACCACATTGCATAGAGGCAAGCCGAGAACGCTAGACAAGACAATAGGCTCTTTCACAGCAACACTTCAGAAACGGTTTCCCACAAAGAGATTCATTTACCAACAAAACCTGCTCAATCACCCATTCATACTCAGGGTAACCAGCGTTAGTCCCTCGTAACCGAGGGTTCGCGTTCGACCAATCTGGCGCTTGGGGACTCTTATCCATTGGCCTATCGCTACCATGGCCTTTACGAGCAGCACGGGCAGCATCAACACAGTAACCAGTACTCTAGCAAGCCGCATCACTCGCTCGGCTCTGACTGTGGGCTTCTTAGGGCTCTCTAGCTGAGGCAAGTTGCGATCATCTGTATCGTAGGGCTAAGGTTTTGCAACCTGTAACATCAAGCTCATTTAGACCACCGGTATGATTCCCTGAACGCCTCGTTGATATCCAAATTCTTGCCTCGGGACCGAATGCGCCACCAAAACATCGCAGACACATCTTGATCCAAAGAGGTTCTCGTGACCTGGGACTCGATCAGCTGCATTTGTGCGAACACTAGACCGAGACCAAGGTAAAGTAAGATACACTCTAAAGCTCCGCCAACGTCCTCTAAGTACTTTAGTCATCTCAGCACTATAATCTACTAATACATCTGCCTCTCAGAAGGTAACACAGGAATCAAGCATCGACACCATGAAAAGACGCAAAGCACCGCATACCCCTCGTGGAGGCTCGTTTTCGACTTCGACAGCACCAAGCTCAGCATCACTAAGCTCTTACACCGTCCTCGGTTACCAAGTACTATTCGTTCTTTTCTGAGCAACAGTTTCACGTATGGACAGGGCCTTGGGACGGCCAGCTCAACACATTCCGCATTCCACACTCCTCGCGGCATTACAAGCATCACAGATCAGAGGCATTCGCATGGTCAGTATACCGATGGTCTCGATTGTTCCCTGGTGAGTGGGCCACATTGGAAGATGTCAGCATTTTCGGTATCATTCCACCATATGATCCTGTATGCCGAGGTATTCTTATCAGCGCTTGAAGGTCCACCAGCCATGACGAGTACTCGACGTCGTTGACGCTTTAGCGCTGAGCTCTTGGATGATGTTCACAGTATCTGGAATATTCACTTTCTGTCAGTTCGGAACTGGGCGATACGGAGCTCTTTAGACCGCGCTCACCTGCAGCAGTCTCTCAATTGTTAACTCTCTCTGTTGCTATATTGGTCCTCTTGTTAGAATGGTAATAAGTTGGAACTCACGATTGCTGCCGCTCCTGTCTGTGAGTCATACTGGGGATATCTGGCCTTTGGCATATTGCCGACATGTGATCCCGTCTGACTTTCTTTTTCTGAGGATCTGCGTGAGTGGTTTGACGCTTGAAAGCCACAGTATTCAGGGTGGGATCTTAGTTACTATTCCATGCCAAGGGAACATTCCATGGTCTTCGGCAAAAGAAGCTTTTCTTCTTACATCCTTTGACTCCTTGAACTTCTATTTTGTCAATGGCTAGCGCTGTTGATGGTAGAGACCTCTCTTGATCTGCAGTCAATCGATACCATTCCATCTATGGACCTATGTGTGGTGGTCGGCTGGAGACAAAAGTATTCTGAACGCGTTACACGATTGACATGCGAGCACAATCAGGGTAATGGGGGCTGGTCTGTCCAAAAATACCCCCGCGGTGGCCGAGGATCTGGCCGACGACACGGATTTCTCGCCAACCAAACTCGATGTTGAGCCCCATTACGACGAATTCCACATTGAGACACAAAAAGGGTGTGTGATCAGTTTTGCTCTCAATCCTCCAGGCGTTGCTTAACCTCCGACCTTGTATAGTTAACAGCCAGATCAGACGGCTCGATATGTTGCAAAGTCAACCGTCTGAATTGACCAGATCGGGGTTACTCGACATTTATGGCATTTCATCCCTGTATCAGGTTGTGGACAGATGCATGTTTTCAAACTCCGGGTCTGAGATGACCACCACCCCTCACGTCTGTGCATCATCGGTAAATTGTTTGAAGTGACGCCAGTCTCGGGTCAACTTGGTCAAGAAGTAATACGACAAGGCCATGTCATCGTGGCTTGAACAAACCTTCCACATTACATGTGGCAATTGAGAGTTCCTAAGGATGGCTTAGTACTAGGCTTATCGTGAGTCTTCCGAAGCTGAATTGTAGTGTCTGTTGGGTATGGAGGAAAGTACAATAGACCGCCTACCAAAGGTCTGACACACAACCAAGCTACAAGGCTGATCATCTCCGAACACCGTGGTATAGCTACGGCCAACGTATCACTTGAGCTTCAACAAAAACGCAGAAACAACTTCATTGGACCTGTTTTGAGGGTATATGAAGGATTTGTGGCTGTTGAGTCTCTGTGGTAGGACGTCCACCAAAGCTGCAGCTTCCGCCCCCTGTAGATTCGAGCAAGGTTCTCTGACTTGTGGTCAAGCAATTCGTTTTCCACTAGGTTGGAACATTCCCCTTCTGTGATTGAGCGCCTCGCGCTGCGTGCTCATCTGGTTGAATCCCAATGCCATTGCACTTCTCAGAAGCTACGCTGCAGGTTGATGATGAGATCAGCGTCAAGAGCCTGACAGCACAACATGTCGCGCGATTAGGACTATCATGGTCTTGTGTTGCAATGAATTGCGAAGGAGTGAGTCTTGTGTAAAACTCGATTTGTTGATATGGGAGTTCATCCGTTTAATAGCGACCAAGCTGGGATACTGAAACAGTTTCGACACTTAATAGCACAACTGTTGACAAGCTGTCCTGTGACTGTTCTGAAAAGGTTGAAAATTGCTATTGAAGTCTTCCATGACGACTCTCTATGGAGCGGGCTCGCTTATGCATTTTAATTGTTCTCATGGAAAGCTCACCCACTGGACCAACTCACTGAAGAGTGCTGTCGCGAAGCCTGTCCTGGCATCCACGATAAGATCTCTTTCATTCAACCTTGAAGAACACGATGCTTGTATCGTCGCCCATTGTCATGTAATTGACCCGGAGCGAGCTAGAGTCTGTACTCTTCTGACGACTCTCAATGGTCTCGATTCACTTGGACTAGACAAAGTGAATATTAATCAAATCGTGTACTGTTGACCCACCCGAGAGTTAGAGTGCGTGTGAGAGCATCCAAGTATAGTGTCGATTCTGGGTGAAACTATTTTCATCGAAAGGTAGTTCTTGAGTCGGTCATGATTTCAAAAAGACAGATATTAAAGATATGGAAGATAAACATCGAGAAGATATAATGAAGAAAAGACAGCATATCTTTAGATGCAAGCATAAATCTGTTAGTAGCGAGACTTGTCTTATTTATGTGATTTACGACGCTTACCTTTGAAGAAAGGCTGTTTCACGGCATGACGAAATACACTCAGACTGAAGTAACGAGTGCCTCACAGTAGAATGGCCGTAACCAGCACTTCCTTGTTGTATTTATAAAAGAATATTGCTAGTAGTAGTAAATACTTATGCATATGATGTCAACGTAGAACCTGCGGTGGAAGTGGCCAGGATCATCATCTACACTTTGGATATGTGCCCACTGGAGTTCATCTCCACTTCTTAAGGCATCGGCATTCCTCCATATTCGATACAGGGACATACTATGGGATTAGGTTGTGCAAGAAGTTAAATCCTCATTTTGGCCATATCTCATGGAATCTATAGACTGCTTCCTGGTGTCTTTGTCAGAAGCCGGTCTCATATGGTACGATGGAGAGACATCTCCACGTCCTACAGGCTGTAGAGTATAGCTTGACCTATCTCATGCAAATATTGAAAATACTGGAGTAAAAATGTTAGTACAGATAGCAGCCACAAAAAAGCGGAGAACTCCATTAGAAATCTGGATACTGATTGTAGATACTGACTTCTTACATCCAGATATCTTATGTTGAATGCCAGCTGGCATCCTACCTACCAAAGACGGCAGCTCTAGTGGTCACATCTCGATGAGCTCGGCCAGGTATGGGAACAGCTTGAAGCTGTTAACGCGTTCATCAAGGATGTCGAGGTGAGGGAAGAAGGTTACGCGATCGAACTACAGCTCTTACTTACTTTGGTCGATACATTTTGGTCGTGCTAGGTAGAAATGATTCCACTATGCAATGCTCTTTGAGTTGGTCGAGCCTTGATAACCAACTTGTACTTACTGGTAGTTGTCGAGCCGGCCACTCCAGTATGGGTGTCGCTTAACGAAGTGAGATCCTTGCCATGGCCAAGGGCGTTGTAGCAGCATCCTCGTCAAGTCCCGGGTTAATTGCAGATTATCTTGCAATGTCTGAACTTTACAACGCTGGATGAAGACCGACTGCCATTTGGTTGATCGCTGTAAGACTTGGTTTTCTTGGTCTGTGTGCCAGGTACCTCCTCTTAAAGCCACTGAGAAACCATGCTTCTACACAAGCCAACAAGTCTTACGTTTTAAGAAAAAGCAGAGTTAAACACAGATATATAGTAGATACAGTCCCGTATCATTCGCACCAATCCAGACGTATCAAAAATTTGGTCTTTCTGGCCTCAAAGGTTGATTGGGGGTGTAGGGAGCTGACTGACTGGAGGACCAGACGAGTTCTGTTCAGGACTTGCTTGAGACTCACTCTGCTTCCGATTGAACCACTTACCCGCCTCCGCAGATTTGGGAGGGAGAGTTGGTGAGGCACATGATGGAGATGATGATGGTATTGAGAATGGAGGATGTTAGAGGGCAGAAGATGTAATAGTTTCAGTTGTTTCTTTGGATCAGCCCAGGGCAAGCCTATACTGAGGTTTCTTTGATGTATTTTTAATTGTGAGTTTTGGTAATAGCGCTGCAGGATAAAGACCCAGAAATACTAAGAAAGCTGAAAGGCATGATGGATGAGAAGGTGAATAGAGTGCCCACGATGCCGCTTGGCGGGATTTACTCTACACAAACTATTCTATAGAGAGCAATAACTGCTAAGACAATCGGCAGCATCAAGCCTAAGAAGGTCATAGCATCAATTAGCACCAAGAGTATAGATACCGATATGGTAGGTAATGCCGTGATAAGATGCCAAGAGCAAACTGGATAAGACTGGGTCAAGCATTCCAAAGCGGCAGTAACTGGATGAATATGTACTTGAGGATGTTCTATATTTAACACGTGGTTAGCGAGTGGCTGGCTTGGGCGCGCTCAATTGTGTTTCTAATGGGTCGCGGTCAATACGTGTGAAGAGACGCATGGACTGGGGTAGGTAATCATCGTGTGTAACTGCAAGAAAGCATCGTAGTTGGAAGCAATCTTAATAGTTTAGCGGGTCAACTAAATGGAAATGGCCAAAAGGTAATACTTATAGGCAAATAGCTCCGACAGCTTTCCTCGCGACAAAACTTATCAAATTGTGCAGTGCAATATGAAATTGTTATTTTGCATATTAGGTGTAATAGCTAAGGTCAAATAGCGGTATGGCAGGGCTGAAATAAGCGCACAGCTACCATACCACTCGTCACAGCATTCTCAACCTTGACCAAGCGGTGCATCGAAATCCGGGGCACTGGTTACACAAGCCAAATTTCATAAACAAATAAAGAAACCAGGAAAGCAAATGGCAAAAAAGAGCGAGGCTATCACTGCCACGTCAACAGGCGGCTGATCGGTTCTTCACAATTCATCATCCTCCTTTTGCCATCAATGCACACGCCATCTTGTCTCAAACATGACGCACCGCTGAACACGCCCAGCAAAACAATAGCGCATCCATGTTTTAGGAATAAAGCTTGGTCAAATTTGTCTGATCTAGACCCACGATGGCCAGAACGCGTGGAACAATGAAACCAGAGTTAGGTCGCGAATCGCCCTCTCAGCGCTCTACGAAACGTCAGAAAAGTGAGCCCGCAAGCGACACTCGACAATCACCTGTGACACCACGACTGCAGAATGGCCCAACACAAGACGAGAGACGCGGGTGGTGGCCACCGAAATACACCCCGAAATCCCCATGGTCGCCCCATCAAATGCAGTATGAGCTTGATGATCACGAAGTTTGTTATAGCTGGTCGAGATCCTCAAGACATGTGGAGTTTGGATGGTGACGGTGTGTGTATGGTCCAGGCCATCTGACGATCTGCCAATGGAAGAGTGACGCAGAGATTGTTCAAGGACGTCAAACCTCCCCGTGATATCGAGATTGCAGTTGAGAATGCAAAGGCCGCCAAGACTGCGAAGCACAAAACGAAGGCCAAGAATCAAGACTAGAGTTCTGTGGAATCTCTATCAGTTGACGAGACAGCATCCTCGCCATCCGAGACTCCCTGCGAAGGCTGTGAGAGTGCACCCGCGTCAACCCCAATCCAGATTCACAGTGACGACAAATTCACGCAAGAGCCAACTGATTCCATCAGTGCAACAATATCACGCCTCAGGGAAAGGCAACATCTCACGAGCATCGACAACTGGCGCATAGCGAAAACGTTCCCAACGCAGCACGACCTCCACATTTTCGAGCCTGGTTTCCCATATTCACCGCGGTCTCGACAAGTGTCCTCAAGAGAATACATCTTCTTGCTACATTCTCAAGATCACTGGTCGCTAGCTCGTCTGGGCATGACCACCAAGAAACTGCACCACTACAACTCTCTTCGAGGCATCCACATGGACTTTGACAGTCTCACGGACTGGGTGCAGACCCAACTGGGTATCAGTCTTTTTTATGGCGACAGTATCATCGAGGAAGTAAGTGGCTTTTGGCACGGAGCCTCTTTCATAGACTGACTGTCCATAAGCAATGTCCACAACAGGATGACAGTATTAGTTGTGGCCTCTTTATCTTGGCATTCCTCCAATATCTTATCGAGGACCAAGTCCCATCCGAGGTCAATCTCGAAGACCTGCGAGAAACATTTGCCACACAACTAGAGCAACAGCACCTACCTAACTCGCCAAGATCCGTTTCCCCGTCGTCGGAGTCATCCAGCGAAACCCTCACTGACCTAGCTCTCTTCGAACCAAGATCGTCAATGTCACGAGATACAAGCCCGGCAATCGAGGCCCTCCAGAACTACAGTCTACCACCCTTCAGCCGAGTCGAGTCTGATGGAATGACGGGTTATTTCGAGACTTTCCGCGACAGTTTCCAGAAAACACAAGAGACTTTGAAGCAACAAACGGAATTTCTCGCGATGCGGGAAGAGGAGCTAAGCTATCCACTTGGAACGTAGATCTGATCAGCCTCCGAGAAAAGCTTCGAGCCGACGAAGATGCTGTGACACAGCTGGAATAAGATCTCGCGGGGGTAGAAACCAACAAAACTTTGAATAAGAAGAATCGTAAGTGGTTGGCTCAGCGCCCGAATCGCGACGATCCAGGGAACAGCTGGCTGGCAGAAAATATATTGGATACTGAGGGGACCATGGACGCTACGGAAGCCAGCAATGAGCTATTGCCGGACTGACTGCTGCCTGCTCGAGAGGCGTCTCACGACAAACGAAATCAAGTTGCTTGGCTGGAGGAAAACATCAAAGCGGCCAAGATATACCGCGATGATCTTCGGAGTGACGTGAGTAGGACGAGGGCGGACTTGGATCTTGTCAAGAAGCTGTTTGAAGGGTTAGAGTAGGAAACTGGGATCATATGGAAGAGACAGTATCGGTGTGTAGATTGGTTGAGTGTAACACTGGGACCCTCTCTGTTAGAATTTCGCCGCATAGAAAATCTCTGAGTCCAGGATTCAGTCACCCTTGAACCCTCTATGTTTACTGGCTTCTGTTCAGATAGAAACACCAGCAGCCAAAACTCCATCGGCACATGTAGTCAAGCCTCATGTGGTAAAGCACAAAACAGTGACTTGAGATATCCAGTAGACAAACATGATTCAAATCAACCTACATACAAGACCTTAGCACGCTATAAAGTCACCTTCTCAGATTTTCTATTTTGGTCAGCAATAGATCAGCTCAAAGCCTGTGGTACCTGCACTCTTCGTGTGAATTGACATGGATGTTCAAAGTTCGACAAACCAAGCTCTTGCACGTCCTGGGAGGACAGTTCCCGGAACGCTCTTAGTATCTAGGCGCCATCAGTCTCTGGCGATCCTAAGGGCACCTTCTCTATTATCAACTCAACATCCGCTATGACGGTCATTTGTAAGTTATCTCGTCCTGTATGGTTAATCTCCAGTATATCTTATATTAATCATAATGGCAGACTAGATCTAGGGAAGAGCAAGTCTTGACTTACCGTTGGCCAATATTTTACGAGGCAGACAAGGCCTGTCACTGTCAATAATCGCTGGCTTAGGAATACTAATCGATTTGCAAGTCCAGGAAATACTCGGGGGATCAAGTAGGAAGAAAAGCCAATGATCGTCTTGGTGGGAGTGACCACGTTGTATGGTAGGAATAACTTGGATCTTGCGCTCCGGGTGTTCAATTTGGTTATAAGAGTTGGCGGTCTAAATCATGGACAGTTTGGAGTCATGGCGACCGACCGCGAGCTAGTCTCGGATGAGATGGAGAGGTGGAAAGTGAAATAAAACTTTTAAAGCTGTAATCCCTGCAGTTTCTTGGAATTGCTCAGGTTTATATATGCGTTAATGGTGAAGATGCAAGTTATTGGGCCAAGCCGTAACGGGCTGCAGCTGGACCTTATGGAATAAACACCACAGTTGGCCAAGTTGCAGCTAGATAACCGAACATATATCTCACAGTCGACAGAGGCGGCGCACTTTATCTACCTACCCTACGGATGTGTATTATCGCTGCGAGCGCACTGTGCAATGGTTGGAGACTAGAGACTTCCTTCGCATGGACTGACCACGGATTCCAGATCGCTGTTTTGGATAGGTATCTTGTGCTTGATGTTACCAGGTTGCACCTCTCACAGCAAGAGTTCTGTCCAACTACCCTCCACCCTTCAAACCCACCGTTCTGGTAAGGTCTCCTCGTTGACTACCAAATAAACCAGCATCTTACAATAAGACACATTCCTAGACTTGCTCAATGTTTTCCTTGACTGGTCTTCGCATCCAGCATAGAATCTCAACGCAACAAGCCTGCATGTAAATCTGAAGGCTCACTGGGTCGCGCACGCTGAGAATAGCACATGATAGACTGTGCCTATGCCGCTATGTGCGATATTGAGATGCTGGAGGACATGCGCTGCCCTAATGAGTGTGAGCGGTCGATGAGTGTCTAGTGACTGTACTGAGGTCGGAGGATGAGGAGTTGTAAAGAGAGAGGCAAAAGGTGGGCGATCTTGGTCAAAGTAACTCGAGGAAGAACTGAGAGAGAATTCCATATCATCAAGAACACCCGATAACAACATCGCTGGCCGTGGAACCATTGACACTGCTCGTGATATCGCCAGCAAATAGTATAAAGCGCTGCAACGAAGCTCGCTCCAGGTTGGGAACCTGTGGCTCTACCCAAGACCTCTAACGAAGTGAAGCGAAAGCGTCGCTTAAAAACGATCTTGAGGAAGGGCTCTACTATTTATTTGTGGAAGGAGGCGTGGTGTCAGGGGGACGCCCATCTCCATGTCGAGAACACTGCGTTGTCGCGCTGGCAGTTCTGAGCTGCTGGTTTGCCGTCGCTTCCTCCCCTTTCCTTCGATATCTATCTTTTCGAAGAACTTGTTGTATTCTTGGTGGTAGCAGAGAGAATACCAATTCGGGGGTGTCAAATCCTTTACTCCATGACCTAGCCTACTATAAGATCATTCGCAGGTCGAAGCTAGCTGACTGACAATGAGTCTGAGCGACAACGAGATCAAAGTCCGAGACATGGAAACGTCTGCAGTATTCCGTGCGTGTATGACGTAAATATTCGTGTCACTCTCTAAGCAACACTCGAGATTCACGAAACTGTAAGATAGTTCTAAGGGTAGTTGCTGCAATACCCATCTCGGCACTACAGCATATGACCCAGGTAAATACAATTAAACCACAAAACAGGCCTGAAATCGCCTTTGCTTCCTCCAAATGGAAACTTACAACTGTCATTCGACAATCGGTTGAGTCGCCGCAAGTACCGCAAGTCACGATGACCAGAAGCGCTGTCAAGTCAAAAGGCTTGTTCTAAGACACCGGATGGCGTTGCCCTCGACCTCGATTGAGACCCTTGGCCAGCCGGGTGGAAGAGTCATGCCGATGTCTACATCTTGATATCTCTCGCCCTGTCATTAACTTCGCCATAGACAAGCAGCAATAAGAGCATGGACTGGCTGACAGTACAAATGTGACTCCCCCTACAGCCGACAATCTGTTCACGAGTTGATGATTAGAAGAGCGCATTGGCGTCTTCAACTTTGGAACGCAGATGCGAGGCCAATCTTATCTTGAACAGCCTTCACGAAAGATTTGCCTCGACATAATTCACACACTCGATAAGAACAAGGATCAGCTCTGACCCTATGTTCGCACCAAGCAGACACGCAGCCGGTGGCTGAGCCATGGAAAGAGAGAACCTCCCAAATCACAGTGCCATCGAGCAACCCACTTTCTCTTGCAATATACCCACTCTCCGAGTCGCGGACCGAAGTTCAGACGTCGGCGCCTTGTCCCATTTTCATATATTATTCCACGAAAGCTCATTCTCTCCTGCGGCGATAGTCTTTATTTGCGATGACGGTAACTTGGGAGTACCGTTGTTGATCTGTGTCGCAGAAGACAATTGCATGGACCGGACTGGAACGATTGGGGTCTACGCCACTCGCCCTCGCAGCCTTACTCCCCTAGCAAGCTGTAAGACTATACTGGCTAGAATCTGCAGTGCGGCAGTCGTACAGAACTTGGAAGGGCAGTAAGGGCATAGGCAATGTTAGTCGTAATCTCACTATTGTAATTGGCGACGACGATAGTAGAATGAAGCAAGTGTGACAAGCCGAATCAATCTTGGCAAGTAAAGATGTTGATGCAAACGTGGTCATGTAACCTCACTTAAGCTACCAACACCATCTCTATCAAAAGCATCGTAGTAACAGACGGGAATGGTCCATTCTTTGCCGCACGGCCAGATACCCTCAACCACGCCAGTGCTATCCCCAGATTTTGAGCATGGAGCCGAGGTGGAGGGGGCTTGCAAGGTAGTGGCCGTTGTTCAGGGCCGCAAGGAGAAGCAACCAATAGAAACTAACCAAAGCCGGGTCTAAGGGAAGAACCGAGGTTTTCAATAATTCCTACTGGAAGGAATTTCAGATGTCTCCACATGACCCGAGGATCTGGGCTAAAACCTGGGGCCCCAGGTTCTCTTTGTCATAAAGAATAACCCCAATGTAAAAGCAGACTGCAGGTCATTTCTATTACTATGACCTAATAGCTATAGCTGAATAGGCATGTGGACATCCCGCATCGGGTCAAGGGACTCCACTTTGCCGTACGATTTTCGTGCCATTCAGCTATATTCCTCCATCTTCGGGATAGTATTATATAATAGCAATGCCGAAAGAGCATGGTAGTAAATAGCACTCTCTTAGCCGGAGAGGCAACTCGATGCTAAATGGACCGAGGAGACAGGTTAAGTTGAAATATAAATATAACTCTATAACAGGTCGAGTAATGTCCGATTCTTCTAATCACTTTACACCTCACAGTGCTAGCTACTCTAAAGCCTTTTACCTTTGCACTCAATCAAGAGCTTTTATTCAGGCCTACCAACTATGAAGGCTTCCTTGGCATTTGCTTGTTTTACAGCCTTCTCCTGTAGCTTGGCTAACGCCGCTCCGCCTTCCAACTACCTCAATTGGAAGACGTTTAAAGCGAATGGAGTCAACGTTGGTGGCTGGCTACACCAGGAAGCCGTAATTGATCCCAAGTGGTGGAACCAGTATGCGCCTGGTACACCTGATGAATGGGACTTTTGTGCAAAGCTCAAGTCGCAATGCGGTCCAATTTTAGAGCAGCGATACGGCTCTTATATCACGACCAAGGATATTGATGCTATCGCTGCAGCCGGGATCAACGTCATCCGAGTGCCCACTGGATATAATGCTTGGGTCACTGTTCCAGGGTCCCAGCTTTATAGTGGCAATCAAGCTCGCTTTCTCAGAACCATCTCTGATTACGCTATCAAGAAGCACGGTATCCACGTTATCCTTGACATTCACTCGCTCCCTGGTGGTCTAAACGGCATGGGGTTAGGCGAGAAGGAGGGGAACTATGGCTGGTTCCAGAATCAGACTGCTCTTGACTATTCTTACAAGGCGGTCGACGCTGCCATCAAATTCATACAGGAATCTGATGTCCCACAAGGCTTTACGCTGGCCCCAATCAACGAACCGGTTGATAATCGGGATTTTACAAAATTTGGAACGCCAGAAGCATTAAGTGAAGAAGGGGCTGCTTGGGTTCTCAAATACTTCCAAGGCGTTATTTCGCGCGTTGAAAAGACCAACCCCAAGATACCTATCATGCTTCAGGGTGGCTTTCGACCTGTCGACCTCTGGGCCAAGTACTTTACTGCCAGTACCAATCTCGTCTTCGATGTCCATGACTACTACTTCGCTGGCCGTCCGACTACTTCACAAAACCTTCCCGAATTTATCTGCATCGATGCCAAAAACACCGTTAGTACTACTTCACTAAAGTTCCCCGTCTTTATTGGAGAGTGGTCCATCCAAGCTGCCAGCAACAACACGTTCGCCAGTCGGGCGCGTAACCTCAACACTGGCCTCAAGGCTTGGGCTACCTATACGCGAGGGAGCGCTTACTGGACGTGGAAGTTCTTTGGTAATGAGCCGGTTAATGGCGAGGGTACTCAAGGCGATTACTGGAATTACTCTGACTTTGTGAAAATGGGTCTTATCAACCCGTCGTCGGGCGTTAGTTGTGAATAAGATGCCTGCGGCGTTCCAACTATGATAATCTTATCAATATACACGTCTTCCATAGCCTAGAGCCATATGCCACCCCTTATTAATCTAGCACCGCCTGCTTGTCTAGGCTTAAGTCGCCCACGACTGCGAGCCACTCTGCCTCGTTGTAACATTCTGTTCTCACTTTGCTACCATATCGAAGCTTGATCTCTTTATTCATTCGTGTCTGTTCATCGATTGTGACACGGGCCGTTCAGGACTCGAGAAATGAAGTGGTGATAGGGAGACTTTTCGATTCCTCGTGGTCGTTAATTGTCTTCAAGATGACTGTTGAGAGATGGCCGTCTTTGCAAAAAGTGGTTCCTGGCTTGATGTTATATGGCACGACCCATTTCGGCCCCACCATACATCAGTGCACTGAATCCAAGGATAAGGCCGGTTTCCTTATAAAAGAAGATCTTGAGCGATGCGATGGGGTTTGGTCGTTTTCGTCGAGGCCTTTTTGACAAAAGTTAGGACAGTTTGTGAATTAGGCAAGAGTGTACATTGAATTTCGTCGTAGCTGCTTATACACCGTACAGGTAACATATAATGACTTATTGGAGGTTGGAATTCGCTAGAGTTGATAAATCCTGAGTGTGACCGTTTCTCACGTATAAATAAGAGAAGACATTTAGAACTGGAGATTGAATAACGTATTACTTGGATAGTCTCTATATTAATATACACACCTTATCAAGTAATAAGAGGCTGAAGAGCGGCTGGAATCATGAAATCCTGATGGTCACTTACTTGCCAACTGAGTAGAAGGATTTCATGATTCCAGGCCTTCAAACCAAACCATGGTTTGCCCAGGGAATATTACACCCTAGAAAGATACAATGGGATACCGAAGGGACAAGTGAGATGCCCCAGGCCTGACCTGATTGCACAGTAGGGAAATGGATTTGTAACCATCTACGCAGTACTTGGCAAATGTTGCAAGCTCAGTTGCATCTAATATCTGATAGAGGTTGAAAGCGTGAATACAATGGTACCACCCACTGCGACAAAGTCCTGGCAATTAGCCGTCGAGACTGTAATGTCAAGACTGGCACTGTCCTGCCAGGATCTGATTCTACGTCAGTTGTCTAGGCAAATATACTTCATTGGTAAGCTCTATAGGGAAGTTAATAGGGCTTGATGGTATTATCTTGGCATACTCATCACAATACCATCCTGGGGGACGGTGATCTTCCCAGTTTCTACACAGGGTACTGAAAGCTGCGGTTAAACACTCATCCCATGTCCGGAACTACCGTCTCGTGGGTTCCTTTAGGAATACCAGTCGCAGTCACCATCCCGATGTACAAGTTGGTGCTATGTATCATCCAGTAATCTTAAGATTCAGTCCCAGGGATGCCCACCTACGTCCTGATAACACGATCAAAACCAGCCCAGTAGAGGTACAGTTCATGGCTGATGCTAATGGATGTTACACCATTATAAGCCTATAGACTGAAACAATCAATCTCGTCTATGTTTCAAAGTCACAGACTGAGTAATTTGTTTGCACCCATTTAGAGGTTCGGAACTAAAAGACTCCTCTCGATAAGCTAGCTATTGATTAGAAGTACTCTTTTTGGAACGCGAGCTCAGAGCCCGGCTATATAATCGCGTGAGCAGGGGTTTAGAATGATTAAAGTGATTTGAAATATAATAATGCCTTCTGACCTTATTCTACTTTTTGCTTTATGAAGAATCGGCTTGAGTAACCTAATTACTAGAGGCTGGATGCCCGTTTTGGCGATGCTGGTGTGTGTTACTATGACACGTCAAAGTTTCTGTTGCAACAGATTATGAGCACAGAAAATACAACCATTTATAGCGCTGGGGATCTTGTTTCCCGATTTTTACCTGAAACCCTGATTGAAAACCCGTTTTTATAACCGAAAGTCCTCCAACTTAATAATCAGGAAATATCTCCTGCGGGGCTTTAGGTTGGGTAATGCTGTCTCGAATTGATTATCTGGGTCATGGTCGATATGTATTGACTTGAGGTTATGGAGAAAGGCAAAATCCCAGGCTCCTGTAGCGTCTTCCTGTAATACTGACTAGCCAACAAGCCTCAACTTTATCGACCAGGATTTTTTTCATCCGATTAATCAAATTCCTCAAACCGTATATTAAAGCTATATTAAATCTCCGTTCTATATTATGACAAAACTCTCTTAGTCATAACTTCAAACTTTCCCTGTTTTCCTGCCTATTGGGTTCGGTGGACCTTGGGCACGCAATATCCAGGCTAGCGACAAAACTTCGTTACCGAGCAGGTTTCGCAGTTGCCACTGGGCACACTCGACTTGCATGCATTCAAGACCTTCACGTAATGAGAATGATGCTCAGTAGGGTTGGATGTGACATACAATGTAGGTGACAACCCTTGATATCCTCCCAGTCGCTCAAGGCATGGATGACGCAGTCTAGGATTCGCTATGATCAGCGCTTAAGAAATGACCTTCAACCTAGGCCTGGTGCATTGATTCTACCTACCTCAGTTGAATGCTATAGTCTTTCTGAGAAGTGTGAGACCCTTGTCCTACCTGGTGGGAAAGTGGGAATAGGTCCAAAAACTGTCAATCGCTTGTGCCGGCTTGTGGTTCACGTCCAAAAGGACACAGCCTTTATGGTTAGCTCAAGGAACGCTGATAACTCAGACCGTCCGGGAGGGGCAGATAACTGTTAGCAGATGATTCCTGCACGGCAAAGAGGATTGTTCGAGCACATGTCAAATTTGAAAACTTAAATGCTTCGACTCTTGGTGTCTTCAGATGCTGCTCAGCGCCAGTGCCAAGGCTCGCGCAGATCTAGTTTTAGACCTTGCATTGCGTAAAAGCGCTTTTCTCCCATATCAAGTTTCTGCACGGTGACAGTCGATCAGACAGGTGCGCATGTCAAGACAATTCCCATTATGGCCAGTATTTCAGTTGAAACTTGAGGCAATGCTATCGCCTCTTTCTCGTGATTGCATCAATGCATAGTCTGTTACTCAAATTTCTGCTATTGTTAGTTTTCCTGGTGGTCGCCATTGATGCGCACGTCGACGGACTGGAAATATGAGTAGGCCAGGATTTCCCTCAAAATGGTCAGCAATTCACTTGAAACCGGCAATGCTATGATCGCTTGAGTATTGCGACCGTGTGGATGTATTTTTCTTTCACCAATTACGTTGTTGTTGAAGAAATCCTATGATAGTCACCGTTGAAGGGTTGATGTCTTGTATTGTCGAACATCTGTCTTCTTTCTTTACTACCCAGGGAACTATCTCGGCCATACCTAAACGACAGCACCCTACCATGCTGCCCTTTGAGCGGCTTGATACTGATATTTTGGGACCCCTCAAGGGCGGAAGTCAGAAATAGGTCATGAAGAGAGGCAGCGTCTGGGAGGATGGTTCTTGGAAGTGTCAAAAGTCAATTTGTTAGTGGACAGGTGGACATGATTGTAGTCACTCAGTGCGGTATCTGAGTAGATTCCATGACAGTATAGTGCATTTTCAACCAAATAACATGTTTGGTCGCGATTTACCTTCGTTTTACTGTTCAATACAAAATGCATGAGCAGTGATAACTTTTTTAATGCGCAGCGGCATCGCGGGACTTGACGAGATGTCAATAACTGGTAGCCAATTCTTAAAGAGGCTCAGCAATCAATCCATGTTATTTTGAAGTGCCTGAAGGTTGGAATCAATTGTGATCGCAGAGTGAGTCAAGTAAACAGTTCGGGCACAGACATCGCCAGGTAAAACACCAACAGCACGCTCAAGTCCCCCATCACATAAGTTTACTTGACCCGACACGCCTGAGAGACGCTCTCGTCGGCTGATGATCTCGTTCACTGACTTATGGTAGGTATTGTGCCGTGAGCGTTGCCGCGCTGATAGCCCAGGAATACGTTACATGGTAATAAAGGGAAAGTAATAAAAGGTGGTATTGAGTTATTCAGGGTCGAAATAGTATGTCACGCACTTTTTCCAATTTGTTTAACTGATGTTGGTGCGAATTCCTGGGTGGTAACGATGTCGTACGTAAAGTTGTCCTTACGTCCGATAGGACGGCACCCAGATGTCACAGCAGGAAAATAACAACCCGCGGCTGTTGAGGTATTTTTAAGCATGGCAGCAAGATGCCTGTATCTAGAGTTGAACATGCAGGCATTTTCATAACTATATGTGGGAAATTGGCGAATTCCTTGATGCTTTGTGGTGAGGTATAAGATTAGTTTTGACCACGAGATTCTGAGTGGCTATGGGCTGGTGAAGCGACGATGACGTTCAAAACTAATATGAGCGATAATGTCATAACGAGAGCAGGAATGAAGATAAAAAGAGTTCTTGTAAAATTTAAATGGCCTTGAGACTGGGTATAGTGTATGGAAAGTAGTTTTGGTCAGCTCCCTACGCCTATGTCTAGTCACCTTTTTTATGATGTCTATTATAAAGTCTTACCTTCTCTCCGTAGATGTCTAAAACTCGCTTTAGTAATGGTTTATTATCTGGTTATTTGCATATAGCATGAATTATATTGCATCCATTCATACAATCATCTAGATGGTCCTTTAAAAACTTGATGCTCGGTTCGGATCTGAGATTTCCGAGACTCTCTCCTGCTCCACTAAGGCTTGGCCATAATGGAATGGTGGGCCTTTGAGGTTCAGAGGATCAGTGACGGTTGAGTTTATAATATACAATGCCGGTACCTTGAGGTTTATAAAGCAAATACCATGACGCAAACTGGTCATTTAGCGTGTCCTTGAATTTGAGGATAGCTGGTTGACCTGAAGTATAGTCCATAATGATCCCGGTACAATCGATACTGATATTATAGCGATCGTAAACAACCTGCATTAGCCTATAGTGCGCATACCGAGATGATAACTTTTGCAGCTGCGAGAGCGATATTTCAATATGTATGGTCTTTTCCGTGTCTTTAGGAGTGAGGTTCTTGCAGTTAGGATATATTTCGCTGGATGGAGTAGAAAGTTACTCCGGAAGGCGAGATAAAAACTTCAAAGCCATGGCGATAGCATTCAGAAAGAGTGACAGTCGAGTAATGTGTCTGATGGGTGAAGTCTTTAATGATTTATCCTATGCTAGTGTCCTGGTCTGACGCCCGAATAGCGGCGTGCTGCGAATAGCTGCAGCACGATGGATCAATATTGATCCGTGGTGCGAATATTTGTGAAAGCTTAGAGACTCTTTGCAAGAAAGAGCTTTAGGATTATGAAAGCTCCGTTCAGAGCCTAGGCCTATTTCTAGCTACGGACTGACGCATATAACTTTTCCTGCTCGTTTCTCGTTTATTTGACCTTGGTGGGCAGAATAGACTTCGAGCCCTACAAATTGATAAAAAACACCAACTTCCACATAAGAAGGGTCATAGTCAACACCCTCACAGCTTAACTTTTCCTGCGACCTTCCCAATGTTGACTATACAGCCATGAAATTAAATCAAATGAGAAAGTGTCTATCTGACCAACTACTAATACCTTGTTCATCCAAACTTTGCATGTGCGAACCTTGGCGCTCTTTCAGACGTATTGTAATAGCTGCACTTGCGGCTTGAAATCTTCTAAACGAGTTGAAGGAAGACCCTCGGGAGGAACCTGATGCCGGCGATCGAGTCATCGTAGGATTTCTACTCAGTGCGCTGAAATGCAGTTGACGCGCATGTGAGGAACTTGTGGACTGTAAACCGGAATTGGCGGATTTGTTGGAATCCAAACTGCCCGAGTTGGTCATCTGGACATCTTTGGGCAAGGGAGCGACCTGAGGAGTCTCCTGAACGGGAGTGTGATATTTCGCAGTAGCTTTCCTAAATTCAATCACACGACGTAGAGCCGTGCGTTGGTACTTGTGGAAACGCTTGGTGGATCGATCATCCTCTGGCTCTTGATCGGGCCATGTGTGATGCGCGATAAAATGCTGTAAAAACTGTCGCTTGATCTCCCGCGGTGATAGCTGTCTCATCATGAAGCTTTCGATTGTGTCTTGGTAGAGCCGGCTAATGAACTTTTTAGTGGTGTTCTTAGTGGCGTCCTTTCTGGCAAACCCATCTTGAAAGGTTGGGTGGAAGTTGATGGTTTGATAGACAATCATCCGACAAATAACAGCAAGGAAATGCGTGGGAGATATACCGGATATCTCAGAGCTTTCAATACGGGACCATAGGCCTTCAACTTCCTGGAGCACGTTGCCCCAAACGAAAGCAAAGAGAAATCCAGCCTCTTCCCACGTATCAAGCTTACTATCCTTTTGAACAAGCCTGCAAACCTCTTGTGAGTTTGTAGCTTTTTCTGCGTGCAAAAATAGACTGTCGAGCTCAAAGCGAGTTGGGAGCCCTTTCTCGACCAGCTCAAGCCATTGCTTGCATAGATCCAGGCATGTCTCAAAGCGATATAAGAAATGTTCATCATCAATGTCTAGTCTGTCGAGAAGGTGGTCTAGGGCGTTTTGCTCGGTTGAATGAAACCACAGACAAATGATGGACCGCATATCGAGGGAACTCTTCGGACTTGCTAACAGCTCATCTTTGATCTCTTCAAATCGTCCAACGTGCCTCGGAGTTTCATCTTGGCAGGACTCGGAAGTAGAACAGATATGAGACAAGTAGCAATGAAAAAACATTCGATGCTGCAGAGGGGTGTCTGGCAAGAGTATTGTTTCGTCCATCTTTCCTACAGCAGCCCCGAGGAGATGAAAGTGTCCCCTGATAATGCCAGCTGCATGCATCTCCGATGCCTTTGTGACCCTCATGAAGTTGAGAAGTCTATGTATCTTTTCTCGATGGGTAATATCGATACTGTGTATAACTTTGAACATCCGTAGGGTAGAGAAGAAGGAACGCTTGAAGAAGTAGCAACACTCCAAGTAATCCGCAGACAGCTTTTCATCGTTGTATTCATTAAAGAGGTCCGAGTTTGGTAGTGGGTGAGGGTCCAAATGCTTGTTGTTTGAGAGATGCCTCTGGTCACGGGAATGCCCTCCTGGGGACGACAATTCATCCTCAATGTGTTCGAGAATGTCGCTTGGAATAAACCCGTTACCACTCGGGAACCAGGCTTCCGCCTCATCAATTGTCTCTAAAGCATCAACCTCGCTATCGAATATCGCGTCCATCGGCTCAGGGTCTTGTTCAATAGATGCTTCGGGGGCCTGCGCCAAGGTCCGGGCTTGACGTGGTTGCTTGTAAAAGCCCCAACGTTTCGTGGCTTTGGTCAGCTGGTTTGCGCTTGAAATACCCCATAGTCAGCAAGCATGAACCTGTATTGTAAGAGGTGGTATCCATGGAAGTGACATACGAGATAATGAATCCATGAAACTCTTGCAAATGGCTCAGCACTTCATTGCGAGTCATGTTTTGGCCCAAGTATAGCTGTCGGATGATACTTTTGTACTTATCGATAGCCTCATTTGACAGGTCTTTAGCGCGATGGGTTCGTCCGTGAACCCAAGTCAATTTTGAAGAAGCCATACTGCTCAGCGATAGCACTTTAACGAGCGTGTAGTGAGAGTGTAGCGAAAAGAAGGTGATGTTATTCCGGGGTGATTGGGCAGAGAAAGAGATCATGAGAGCCCAGTTCTCCTCAGTCTGTTATATGGTCGCTCACTTGCACATTGAGGGTACGTACTGGTCACGGACATCGGACTATGGTGCCCTATTCCGATTGGCCAATGGTTTGGTTGAATGACTCTAAACCAAAAACAGAAAGTTCAAATCATGATGCCAAGAAGTGGCTGCTTGATGATCCCTCCCCAGCCTCATTTTCATCCCTTGATTCACGACGCTAATCTTGAAGAGGCCAAATCAAAAGTTTCAGCCACGATGCTCTAAGGATGCGGCAGATCGTTTATTCGTTCAGCCAGTGAGTTGGCTGATTTAAAGAGGATTATTGTACGTTCTTTGTATCTCGCATTGTGCTTGGTCTCATAGCCTACAATATAAAAACAAAGCCCATAATTAAGCTGCTGCCAACTTGACATAAACGTTCTTTGGCATTCGGGTCAACAATATCATCTTATCGTCCGTCACTAACTCAGGCTTAACAGGCTCCAACATAAGCTCCTACAAGACTAATATAAGAAAAGTTCAAATCTCAATATATGCTAATTTCTTATTAAAGTAATCATACGGTCCTAACCTAAAAGCCTATAAAGGTCCTTTATTTGGATTAAATACTATTTCTTTATTCCCACTCTTAGTAATTTCGGATTTTGGTTATTGCTTAAGAATAAACTCTATTATATTATTTTCGTTAAAAGGCTTTATTCTGTTAATATATGTCTATATAGCTTTAGATCTCTTACTATTATCGATAGGGATATTAGGTATTATAATGGGAATTAATAGGGGGGCGTAATGTTTTTAATATGGGGGTGTTATCCTTATAGGGGTATTACTTTTATTGCCTCTAATTGGCTGGGACCCTCTTTTATTAGTATATCTTAGATCTCCTCCTAGTCCCCTTTTATACTAAGGACTTATATTATAACCCAATAGGATAAGGCGCTTATATTATATATAACCCCATATTTTATAAACTAGGGTTGTAAGGCGTCAAGGGCAGTAGGCCTCGAGTTCCTATAAGCCTAATAGTTATGGTTCTATAGCCTAAGATCGGTAGCTTTCGGTCTCTAGCCTAGATAAAGTCACCTAGAATAGCGGATTAAAGGCTAGCTAGTCTATTAGGGTTATTAGTAATTAAGATAGTAGCTCCGTGGTCGAGGACTATTAAGTTCCATAAGGGGTAGTTATCCCTTTAAGCTATAAAGATAGCTATAACTTTAGCGATTAGTCGGCCATATCGTTATTTATCTAATTCTTCCTCCTTAGTCGGCTATAATAGGGTCTTAGGCCTCTTTCTTATAAGGGTTCTTACCTAGGCCTATAGGTCTAGGTCTTCCTCGAGGGCTCCTTTTACCTTTATCTATAATTACCTTCGAGGCTTAAATCTCTTCTAAGCTAGATTTAGAAAGGCATAGAAATATCTTTTAAGAATATAGGGTAGACTACATACCGGGTATTTCTCCTAACTATTAGAAGACCTCTAATGCTTTATTTTTTCCCCTCCCTTCCTCGTAGAATGGTATTAGCCTTCGGTGAAGTGGGCATCCCCTTTATTACCCTGGGGGCCCTCCATAGAATAGTTTGCAGAAAATATGTCGCGGGCCATTCGGCCTTTTATGCCTTCTCGGCTATTAGTAGCCTCTGTATTTTAGAGCTCCTTTAGAAAGGCATTTGCTATATCTCGATGGGATAGGGCTTCGTCTTGGATTTATTCTTCCTTGTCTAGGCTGTATGAGGCAGTCTAGGCAGGCAGAATATGCCTTAAAACATTAAGGAAGTCCCAGGACTATGAGCTGTAAAAGACGGTATCTGGGACCCTTAATTGCTGCCCTTTTGCCAGGACTTCTTCCCATTAGTTTAGCCATTTAATAGCAGCTTGGCCGGTGGTCTTCGGAGCTGTCCTTAGTAGGGCCAGATATTTATTCCTAGTTTCTCTTGCTTCGTCTGCTCTAGACCTTCCGCTCCGGGCACGAAGGTTGCGATGCCATTCGTATATTGACTCGTATGCCTGGCAGCAGTCTCGGAGGAGGTTAGGAGAGACTGTCTTTAAGACCCAGCCTTGAAGGGTGCCTAGGGCCTTCCCCTCCTGCTCGAAGCTCCTTTCTTCCAGCTGATAGAAGGCTAGGTCCTGCTGATAGGTCTTTTTGCCTTGCTCTGTTAGGTCGGACAAAGTCGACATTCCATTGGCTGTTTCTTGGACGTCATCTTGGGTGCTCTCGAGTGTTGTCTTGGGAGTTGGTTGTCTCGGATCGTATCGTCCGTTGTGCTTGGGCTGTCTTTGTATATTTGCGTTTTCTAATATCTAGAGGGCTGGTTAGTCTTTAAGAAGAGTCTTCGTCTCAAGATAATGTTCACGACCAAGACGACCGGTCTTAAGATAGAATGCATGCTCCCAGTTAAGGAAGTCCCTAGGCTCAGACAATGTGGCAGTGAGGCCTTCCCTTTGGGACTTATATACAGTCATCGTATATTAGAAAGGTGTTTTTTAAAAGGTCGAGGCAAGGAGACTCTTAATTGTCAAATGTTGGGGTGAAAATGGGTGTTGTCCTTGTTGTTCTCTGTCTGATGGTTGGATTAGGACTCTATTTCTATTTTTTCAGTAATGACCTATCTGAGAGGATGTTACCGTGCTGAGACAGTTGTCGGACCGGTAGCTCGGTCCTCCGGTTAGCCGGTCTTATCTTCACCAGTAATCAACAGATGACGAATGGGTTAGTAGTTTGGGACGGCGTTATTCAGCAGATTATAGAAAAAGAAGATTAAAATATACATTTTAATTAAGGACAGTTATATAAGAGTAATAGATTAATAGGATTTTCTACACATACTAGTATTATGGCTTAAGGTATAACGTACATGATAAGCGAGTTGAACAGATAAGCGAATTGAACACCTTGCTTTTTACCTTAAAAGCATATATTAGGTATTCTAGGAATATCCTTTTACTTTCCTTAAGTTTTTTTTTCTACAAGTTTCTTACCGAGAAATTCGGTTAGTCTAAATAATTCTTTTTTTTTGGCACTCGACTCCCTCCCCATACCGCTCTCCGGCTTATTTCACCATTTTCGCTTATTCTCTTCGATCCAAGCTCGGAAGTCCTTGATAGGTGGATACATCTTCCGACACGCCTGGACGTCACCACCATAGCCATTCTCTTTGAACCAGCGAAACATGTCGCCCGCGGTATCCCTGAGCACTAGTTTGACCGTATTGGCTATCACACAAGGTGCGATAGGCATATCCTGGCCGGTTACTTCCTTGAATATGGCGTTGGCCTCGGGCTGGGTCAACTCATCGCCAACGATGGTTATCGCAGCGCCCGCATGCTCAGAAGGATCAAGGAAACTATTGGCAGCGAACCGTCCAATGTCAGCCGTGGCTACGAACTGAAGCTTCCTGTTGCCCAGTTGCTGCCACATGCGGGTGAAGCCCCTGCCGTGGATGTCGGCAGTCAGGTTCTCGAAGAAGGTGACAGGGCGCAGAATGGTATAAGTCATATTCTGCTGACTCAGTGCCGCCTGGGCGATGAGGTGTTTCTCGATGCTGTACTTGGCGGCAAAGTTCTTGACGTTAGTCGGGTCGAAATTGGACTTGTCCGGACCGCCACGATCGCCCGACGAGTATACGAAGTGTTGGACGCCGTGTGAGACAGCAGCATCGACCATGGCCTTGCCGCAGCGCTCCTCGTCGGCGGAATTGACCTGCACGCTGAAGACACCCCAGACGTGACCGACCTTAGCGAAGATGGCTGGAATGTCGGAGAAGTTGCCCTCGACCACCGAGACACTGGGGAGAGTGGCGAGACGGCGTGCACCGGCACTGGTGCTATCGCGGGTTACTCCGATGATGTTGAACGATGAAGCTTGGGCAAAGGCGAGGATGCTGGCGATCACGGCTCCGCCCTGCTTGCCTGTAGCGCCGGTGACGAGGAGGGTCTTCTGTTGGGGAGACATTTTGGATAAGGGAATTAACAGTAATCAGCAGTGATATGTTGAGGGTTGGCAGATGATGTTGATATTATTATATAGATTGTTGATGCCTTCATGTTTAACGTGGAGACTGCGGTTACATGTTTATTATAAAAACTGAGCCATAGAGCAATTGCTAGTAGTGCTGTAGGCGACTTTTAGTGTTAGCGCTTGCCATCCGAAACCGACGGACTAATCGTCCCCCGCCGGTCGAACCTAGGGACGCAAATGGTCGGAAGACGCGAAGGTTGTCCCGAGCAACGTTCCAAGTGGCTCGTTTGGCGCACTAGGATTGAAAAGGTGACTGTGACTCGCTCTCCAGGTGCTAAGCGAAAGAGAACAGTGGTGCGAATGCGACGGCATGAAGCCCGGCTCCCCACTCGGCCTTGCCTAATCAGATCTGTATCCTTGATTACGACTTGGCTGGCTAGCGCTACAGGGATTTGAACCCACGGCTCTCAAAAACAACCATTGCTGCATCAAGGAGCTTTTGATCAAACCTTGTAGGATCAGTTTGTTCATTCATACCTTCTATCACCTATCGCCTCTGGTGCGTACATGATAACAGGCATATGCGGGTCCTAAGGTAAGCCTGTCCTGAGCGAGCCATAGTGTGACTGCGCTGAGCTGTGTTTCGTCAATCTACAAAACCCAACCCACTAAAATTAAGGAATCTCACATCTTTATGGTCCAAAACCTTTAGTACTATAATATTATAGACTTTACTGAGGGCATCCAAATCTTATGGAATGACCTTCCTAGTAATCTATCTTATATTAAAAGTCCTCCTTACATTTAAGCGGTTTTATTAAATCCCCTTTCTGGAGTAGTAGTGAGGCTAATAAACCTTTACCTAGATCATGCGCCATAATAAGACTTCAGTCCTATAATTAATGCTATATCTTAATGGAGTATAATATATATATCTATATGGTTAAATATCCATTTCTAATACCTATTATTTTTTCTTCTTCTTTTTCTATTCAAATCGAATATTCACTAGTGTTGAATACTGGTGAAGATGAGACCAGCCAACCGAAGGGCCGAGCTACCGGTCAGAGAGCTGTCTCAGCACTGTAACTATTGAACGGATCGCTTGCGCCTTAATGTTATATCTCTTGTGGAACTCTGTCCCCTCCCTTCCTCAGAGAGGAGTCTGCTTATTATGCTTTCCTAACCAGGCCTAGCCTCGCTGACAAATGGCCGATAGGTCACATGATGTCCCTTGCGGCCATCATGCTGTTCAACAGCTCTAGCCTAGCTGTTTCCTAGACGGACGATATTTAGTCCCAAGTTATACAAGTTTTAAATATCTTGCTCTCCAAATGACGAAACTCCTTGAGTCTACTTGAAGGGCAAATACCATGGGGCCTCTTTTATAATAACATTCGTTCTATAGAAGAATCTTATGCAGCCGTATTCGTCTACAATCTGATGAGTATCTTGATTCGCATGCTTGATGCGGGCCATGTTTGGATGAGACAGGTACCAAGCTTTTGCATCTTGAGCCAGAACTCTTGTGCTAAAGCTGACCAAAAGCCATACGGTCACAGATCGAGCTAGAATTTTAATGGCTGTAGATTGCCAGAAGGTTCGATAGGTTTGTGACAGGATGGCAGAAACTTTTGGGCTGTATTATATGCTCCAGGCGTGCAGGATGAAATGGACGGGTTTGGTATTGTGTGGTCTCTCTCTTATCCCGTGAGTTGGGTTGAACCTCCCACCAGGTTACGACAGGGGTACAGCCAATTGAAATGCACCATATTGGAAATACCTACTCCTCCACTTAATTTAGCCTATGATAAAAGTACCAGCAATCTCTCGAGTTACAAATCGCTACATCACCCTGCTCACATCCCCAAATTAACTGACGCCTTCTTTTATTATTGCTCACCGGCGCCAAAGGCCTCCTTGTACTTTTTGATCTTGACTGCCCTAATTGAATTCCTTTACAAGCAAGGCAGTCCGACTTTTTCCCTCTTCGGATGTGTTTATGTTGTGCCACGGGCGTAAATTCGTCTCCGGCTCGAAATGCCTGCCTTGACCGACTCTGTGGATGGAAGGCCTGAAAGACCGCGTTGTAGATGCATTCCCTCCACTTCCTCTGACTCGTATAACGGCTCCAAGATGGCTGTCCGTGTAGCTGCAGGAAAAAGCTATTTACAAGGACAACATCCGATAAGAAGGTCCAAGCAATAGCCTGACTAGCGCCTCGGCGGATAGGGTGATCATAGCCTACATATTACCTCCTTTGGTTGCCTCGGTCAACATGATTCATTTCGTCGTTGTAGGAAGCAGCAATGATAGGGATAGATATAAGCTTGACCGGCTCACCACTAAAAAAGCGTTGTATCAGCCGTGCCATTAGGGTCTTTATTGACAGCCTCTTCCTCCAACGATCACATCTCTCTTCGCCAGTAAAGACAGTTAAAAGGAACAATACGAGGGATCAATGCGGTGGAATCGTAAATAGCTTAGCGTACCTACTGGCCCTATGAGATTCGTTCTCCCAAGCGTAATAAACTCTATCTATATCTATCTATCTATACCCCGTATGCCTGCGAAACTCGAATCAACGCTCCTTTTTCTTTTGACACTGGCACTATCCTCTCACTGCTCTCCCGACTATGGTATCTTTAGCAGAACATTTAAAGGTCAAGCTGGGTAGAAAGGCTCCAAAGCCCCCGGATGACCAAGCACGACCTGCCTCTATTACCTCTAAGTCCCAGCTACCGGCTAGCCCTGATTCTACTAAGTCTCCGATGAGCTTACCAGAGCTACTATGGGATCAGGTATATGACTAGGCGAAGGCGGGTAATTTAAGTACCGTGAGTATCTACGAGAAGATATTATCTGCTCGGCTCCTGGTATGCTATTCCAAGTAGGAAAGTTTGAAGCTATGATCAAACAGGCCAGGCTAATACGACATAGTTCCTCTTGACTATCTTTATGTTCCTCGTTTTGCGCAAATTTCACAACTCGTTTGGCATTTCCGGCACAGAGGTTACTGGCACAGGATCGCAACAAAAGGCAGCAGCCCGTAACGGTTGGCAATGGTACATTAATGTTACCAAGAATCCGGTCGCTGGCATCCAAGACGCTAACACATGTTCAGGTGGCCTTCTATTGTTTGGCAACTAATCTGGGCTTGGGTTATCGCTCCTGTTATTCTATGGAAGTCTCGAAACATCCGCGATACCCAAGGATGGAGAGTTCAAACCATCGCATGCTGTCTGGCTAACCTTCACGCCGCTCCGATGTGGCTTATCGCTCTCTATATTCCTGCCATGGCACCCGTCAATAGTATTTTCCTTCCTCCTCAATGGTACGTATAAGTCAGAGCCCAGCCCTGCTCGCATAATGCATCTTATTAAATTGACCCAGAATCGCCCTCTCGATTATGATTCTTAAGATCTTTACTATCTTCCTTCCCTGTTGGGAGGTCTTCAAACACCAGTCCCTTCGACAAGAAACTCTCGATATCATTGCTCAGTGGGAGCCTAATAAGGCCCTAGCCCAGGGCAGTGCGAAATCTATTACAACTAGATCGACGACAGTGGCAGGCTCATCGCGGACTGCTTGGTCCAAGGACGGGTCTATCAAAACTCAGATCTCTAGTGAAAGTAGTTTTACTATGGGGGCTCTTGAATATATCCTTAAATGCAACCCAGAGCCTCTTTAATAATTTTCTGCCCTTCGTGACTTTTCCGGCGAGAATATTACTTTTCTTAGAGCTATCGCTGAGTGGAAATTATCTCTTCCTGCCTCTGTCCGACGTCCAAAGAACCAAGAGGATTCCGCCACTCAAGAACTTGTCCATGAACGATTCAACAGCGCGCTTCGCATCTATACCAACTTTGTTAGCGCTCGATATGCCGAATTCCAGGTGAACCTCTCCTCTCACGACCTAAAAAAGCTCGAGAATGTATTTGAGGCCTCGGCCAGGACTCTTTATGGAGAGAAACGCGTAGTAGACCCCGTTCTGCCCTTCGAATCATTCATAATGACCTCACCAGCCAAGGTTAACTCTTCTGGTGCGTCTGCCTATGGATCCGAAAACGGAATCATCACTGCTTCAATAGAAATTAGTAATAGGGCTCTCTACTAGGGAGATATCCCAGAGGATTTTAATAGCAGCATCTTTGATGATGCTGAGGCCAGTATCAAATATCTGACCTTGACAAATACTTAGCCCAGGTTCGTCAAGGATAAGCACGGTTCTTTAGCATCTACCGACAACCTGGAGTCAGGAAATATTATTCTCACCACTATGTCTAAGTAGGTGTATAAATCTATTGAGTTTAGACTTCAGGATAGATGCCTTACCAACCAAGATATTATTACTGCCATTTATATATATAATGTAACAATGAATAGTTTTTCCTTTCTTATTAGATGCAACCTCCACTTGTAAATATTATACGCCAGGAAGCCCAGTATGATTAGTCTCCCATTCTTCTATATGCACCTTAACTAGCTGGGCGCCTGGTTCTGGTATCTCCAGAGGTTAACCCTACTTGTCTAGCCTTGAGGTCGCGAATTGAGTTACTTCCTTGCCTCCGGACCGTTTCCAGCAATTTTCTAATATCTCCACCTGTTTGGGGAGTTCCCCAGATCGTCTCTGAAACTATAGGCAGTTTCCTTGACGTTGTAGGATCGTTAAATCCGTACCGTTGCTTCTCCTTATACCTTGACGCCTCTAATGCTTTGGTGGCATTAACAGGATAGATTCTAGTCACTTTAAACCATTTCCGGACGTTGCGGCGCAGACTTGCGTATTGTGGTATCATGCGCTGAAGTGATATTCATATTCATATTCACATATTCGCATATTCGCAAAAGGTGTGCTAGTATATCACCCTAGCACTTTAGCACAATTGATTTTACTATAACGTTACAACTGTATGAACTTAATTATTACTTTCACGGCTGAATAAAATAACCAAAACTCAAGAACTTGGATTTATAAGTGAATCGTATCATGGAAAAAGTATCTCATATCTTGGTCTTTCACCCTGTCAGTGATACGATGTGCCGTGCTTCTTATCTGAGTCTAACCTCAAAGGCCTCCTAACTTAATACTTGATGTGTTTCATGCGATACGACCAACCTAGCAACAGACTAGTCCAAACACTTCAGTTGTGCAATGTATTCCTGATATAACAACACAATCGCTGTTCATGCAGCTGGGCTTTGGGTCACGTCGATGCTAGGCAATATGACATTCTTATTTAACTGAGTCTTTCACGGCGGCGATCTGGACTCTTTCGTCCTTGGTCGACCAGAGAGTTCATCTAGAGTCTACTCCCGACTACTGTGGTTCTTACGAGTGACATTCTCCATCTCCTGACCTTCATACTTCTTTGCTCCACGCTTACTGTGCTTAGCACGAGCTTCTTGCTCCTCCTGATCCATCTGCTGCTTTCACTCACTCTTCTCAGTGTTGCGCTCAAGCTTCTTGCCAGGCATGCTGTCTGTCTTGCTCTTCTTCTTTGCCAGCTGTTCAGCTTCTTCTCGCGCAATCTCGGCATCGACTTCGGCCCCGCGCGAGGGCTTGTTGCCGTGCATGGTGGCCTAGGGGAAGTAAAGTGTCAGAAGATTGTCTCATACAACAAATGTTGTGCGTATAGGCTACTTACTGCGAAGCCCGGTTCGTGCTTCATTCGGTCTTCAATACGTGTTTTTGTCTAATATGGAAGCTCAGTCAGTGATCCCGCAGCAATGAACGAGCACTTACGTCCACCTCCTGGAGCTCATTCATAATTTTCTCTTTGTTGACTATCACCAGTCAGGTTCATCAGCATTCCATGTTACTATAGGAACATACGGTATCCCTCTATGTTGACGCCATGCAGGCGACCCTCCTCATGGATAGCCTCCCTACTGTAATGGCGCTGATCTCCACCCTCGTGGGAGGAAGAATATCCGACATTTGAGCGACCTGACATGTTGATGTTGTGATATGTTTTAAACGCAGTGGTAATTTATAAAACAGGTGACTGAGGAGAATTGAAGCTTACTCCAAAGATATTTGTAGTATTTGCTAGCTCGATGGCTTCATCATGTCAGCGTCATTGAACTTAAAGCTACTATTAAGCTCCTCGATTTAATGTTTATAAATGATGTCACTAAGAGGAGATATGATGCGTAGCTGCGGTTCTTGGGGTACCATCCACCACCCCTCTTTCGGCATAACCCCTCTTTCGGTAAGTAAAATAAAAAAACCACCACCAAAAATTAATAACTTTACTTATATAGAACTTAACTAAATTAATAAAAATCCGTGAAATTTTTCATTTTAAAAATATTAAATAGGGTTAATCTATTTTACCCTGGGTCTTTTTACTAGCCGCCTTAACCGCCTAGTGAGTTAGTGGGGTATAATTTCCTCTCTGACTTTTATAATCGAGCTAGCCTCTAATTTTAATTCCTACTCGCTTAAATAGATAGATTCTATTATAATAGGTATATTTTGAGTTACTCCTTCTAGTAATAGATTCTTTACCAGCTAGAGTCTCTCTAAGAGTTATAAGATATTTATTAGGATTTAATATTACCTTTCTCTTCTTCTCTCTCTTTAGGCGAGCTAATTCTTCCTCTAGGCTAGTAACCCTTAGTAAATATATTATTATTATCTACTATTAAGCCTTAAAGCCCTTAGTTATTATATTATACTATCTTTATATCTTTAGTATTTAATTTAGCCTAAGTTTATAAATTTAATAGCATATCTATAATATATTATCTAAGTTAAAATATAGCCTAGGCTTAGGAGTTACTCTTTGGCTATTATTTAATTTTTCCTCCTAGATTTTTAGATATTATAGCGCTTTAGTATATAAGATTAGCTAATTCCTAGTAACTTTTTAGCTAGCTAGTATATTCTTCTTAGTTATTCTAATTTAATAAGCCTTAATATAGGCCCTAATAAAATAAACCTTATTTATTATATAAAATTAGTTAATAAAGTAAAATTCTTTAACTCTTATTAATATATA
>ONZP01000534.1:0-13692 GCA_900312805.1 Fusarium torulosum
TACTGATCCGAACTTTTCTCTCCCGTCTGGCCTTTGGCTACATCTATCCGAGGCTATTTTTTAACTATCGATGATGTTTTGGACGTACTAGGAACCCACTGGGGATATGTCTGCATCTGCTATCATCCATTTTACAGCCGCTTTAGGTATCCACGGATCGTCCCTTGCTTTTAATCCAGCCCATGCTTTGTTATCTAGACTAGCCGCCCTTGTGTGGATTGGCCGGCTTCTATTCCTCGAATACGCCGTCCCTGTTTACGCCTATAATACGCTTGACCTCGCCTGGCCTTATCGGACAGCTTATCCGTCAAAACCCGACCGCATTTCGTTTATCCGCTGCAAGTACCTACTGCGGGGCTGCTATATACCATTTGGAGAGTTGATTGAACTGAAAGCATTCGCAAAATCTATCGTGAAACGAGAGGGGGTGCCAGGTAACCTAGCCTGGGTCTCTGATGGGCGGTTATTCATAATCGGTGATGACAAAACAGTCCGGCTATCAAAGTTCTGTGAGATTTATCATAAAGCTGTAAAAGCTGTATAAGAGCAAGTAGACGAGATGCTGTTGGGATGGGAGCCGGATATTGATGTTTCTGCCATTCGAGACGATTTGATATGTCGGAAAGCCGGCTGGTCATTTATTAACAAAATTGAGAACAACCTGGTAGATATATGGAAGACTCTACTCCATAGGCTACAGAGATCCTCGTTTCGTGGTACATCTTTCGCAGAGTCCGGACACTGGAATGCAGAGACTTGCCACTAGTATCTCAGTGCTGGTACCGAGCTCAACAAGTCCACTTTTGCAGCAATTCACTTCAGAGCCGGTCTGCCCGGCTGGGGGACCGAGGTAATTAGTATGCGATACCTAAACTCAAAGTTGTCCATACGTAATGTGTTTTTGTATGACGGGCAGATGATCATTGTTATTAGTTGCAGCAAGGCTCGTGCTTCAAACAGTTACGCTTTCTATATCCTTCGCTATGTTCCTATAGACCTCAGCCTAAGCCTCTTGAAGTATCTCGATATTGTTCGACCGGTCTGGGAATTCGTAGCCAGTGAGATGCAGATAGTGCGCCATAACAGCAAAGAGTTCTTTTTCTTAGATCCTAGTGGCAAAAGGAAGCATCTGTTATCTGAGGAAGCTTCGAGTATCTTGAGAAGCAGAACTCAAGACCTGGTCACGCCATGGGCATTGTCACTATACAGACAAGCTGCTTTGGCAATCGCCAAGAGATATCTGACTCCAGTGGGCGATTGCAGCTTAGGTTTCCAACGCTGCCCCCAATATTTTAATTGGACTTGGCTCTGAAACGTAGCTTCCCGGTCTAGAGATTATAAACGACTAAGTTTTGTCATTTTTATATCGATATTGTTGTCGCGGCATGTCATGGTATGTTGCGATAGAGTGACTCTCAATCAAGTCAAGCGTTACATTTCCTAACATGGCTAGCGCTTCCAGCTTAGTAATGTTCAGCCATCTCACCCAATGTGTTGTCAGGTGTAAAATAATTTGCTTTGATTATCTAAGCGTTAGTCTTTAACTAAGCGGTATTGATTACTGGGTATCACTTGTTGTCGTAGGGTAGATATGATCTTCACGGCCTCAGGAAACAACTGTATTAGTAATCTAGCTGTATACTTTAACTCAGTGGAATGGAATACCCCACAAAGGGGATAATTTAAGACAATAATCAATCAATATATTTGCTGCTGCTTATTATATTCACTTTAACCCTTTAAGCACGCTCAGTATGACAGCTAGTTTGGCCACTTATGATATGAATTTCTATGTGGCTTTATTATAATATCATACTGACCATTCTATCTAATGTGTATGATAAGCGAGCGCTGCACTTTTTATAACCTTTAAATTAAAAACACCATAGGGAAATATTGTATAAAATCTAGAAATTCTCTTAATGCAAATTCATATGTAGTTGATGCCATTTAGAGATTTTAGCTATTTTAGGCTTAGTTTGAGATTTTTAAGAATTCTTTGAAAATTCGGATTCAAGGTGGAAATTTGAGTGCGGCGTATATTTGGATGCGGCGCATACTTATCATGTACCTTCTTTCACGAATAATATATGATGGATTATAAGAATATCTATGCACAGCATGGGATTTATTTTTAATGATTTCAGATGTCATTCCAGAGATAAGAATGCTTAGTGTAGATAATTTATCTTGACCTAGGTATGTATTGGTTGCTAGGTTAGATAGTCTTATTAGCGATAGCTTATTGATAAGCTCCGTATAGATGGCGCTTCGCTTTGCTTCACTTGGGCAAATAAAACAAAACAATAATATTAATTCAATAATGTCGAGTGCTGCGGTCACGCCGTAAATGTGCGCGCATGGCTGGAATGTGTACTTTCTTGTAGATGTTAATGTATTCCACTTTTCTGGTATTTTTTAGAGTTATGATAGTGGTTTCTTAATCTTTCGCGATGTTATTGATGAACTTCGTCTTTATTTCGAGCTCCCTGATGCTATGCGCCACTAAGAAAATAACGATGATAATTAGATATAGGACCCTTGGGATGATATTGCCTTTGGCTTGGTTAGCCGAGATAATTCTTTATCTGACTCTCCTCGCTTGGTGACCAACGAATATCGAGACCTGTAAGTCCCCAGCCTTGTATGCCCTGACTTCCAAGAACGAGCCGTTGTATGGTATTATCTTGTGCGCTATTCAGCATGCAATCTCCCTTCTGATGTACCTTTGAATGCTTATTTAAACGGTGAGTTTGTAATAGCAATAGCCCTAACTCTTCCTGTATCGTACTGATATTTAGTCTCCTCTCTAGCTCGATGTGTAATATATATTGCTCGTCTAACCTGTTGTCCCGAACCTCGTTATTTGCCACCAAAGAAGCCGTTATCTGATCCTCGAATCGCGATAATGCCCTTTCGATGAACTCTTAAAGTACGAACTAGTTCTTAATCCCTAAAATGACGCGCTTCTGGTTCCGCCTTACTAACTAAATAACAAGAAGAAGAGGATATTGTATTGATAGTAGCCCCACCGAACATGGACGAGATTAACGACGAGTATGCTCGATAAATTATGACTTAGTTTAGGTTGTTGTGTCTTATAATGGCATCCCGTTGTGCTATATCGGGAAAAGGCCGGTCCTGGTGTATGATACCAGCTGTTGGACCCGGTCTCTAAGTATGTTATATCATTCCGCAGCAGTATTATTATCTATATCCTGATTTAAGAGATGGCCAAAGCTCTGAGCTTAGTCGTTGATGACTCCGGGATGCGTGGATGTAGATATGGTCCGCCACTAATGGTTTGCTCTTGATGAGTTATTTATATGAGGCCTTTGACGCTAGATTATTCTTAATCCATCCTGAAACACTTCGTATTCGCGTATTTGTTCCCTATGATATCTTTATGGATTATTATGGCATGGAGGCCCGTGTGCCTCTAGATGTCGATTGGAATGCTCTCCGTTATTACTATGATATGTGTTGTATTGAGAACATGGCAGCCAAGATGGCTTCTGAAGATCTCATCGCTCCGCCATTGGCAAGCCAGATAGGCACTTTAGGTGTAAATATACCGTTATCGTCACGGAGTGATTTTCCTATAACTCTAAGACCAGATGATCTATCCGGTGGTGATCCGACTAAGAGATCGCGGTCTACCCGAGATGGCCCAGATAGAGGGTCTTCAGTTTCATAGGTGTTTAGTTAGAGTGTTGTTGATTCGTTTGATATGAATGTTAGGGGCTGCAAAAGAAGACGAATCGAAGACTATGAGGTTACCTTGCCTGATGTTGGTAGGTCGGACTGGGCCAGGGAAGGTATTTCAGATAGCTATATTAGTTATGAGTTCCTGGCAGATGTCAATTGGGAACTTAGAAAGCTCACTAGCATTACTAAATGAAATACCTACTTAAGTATTATTGTTAGAAACGCACTGCGTTTCCTGTTTTTTACCAATCACGGTCTAGTACTTTCGCCCCATATTTCCCCCGATGGAAACGCACGGCGTTTCTCATACCGCACTAATGAAATCAGAAAACCTAAAACATGAAACGCGTCGCGTTTCCGTCGGCTGACCCTTGTTAAGTTCAACGACTGGACTACTCCAGACCTCCACAACATTCATTACCATCATCTACTAAAGCTCACGTGTTTCTCATCTCCATATACTTATATCTACGCGTTTTCGCTTGCGCGTTGACTGTTGCTTGTCGTTCTGACAAGCCTCACTGTTTACAAAGTCGTCTAGCCACGCTTCAATCGTTTTTCGGTGGTTGTTGAGTTACGGGCCACGGCTGTGGGTTGCTTGCTGCATTGGTATTGGTGATGGGTTGTGATTGTTTGGTTGTGTTGTTGCGGGCAACAGTCGCGTTGCTCCAAAATTAAGTTGTCAGATATTGGGGTCAATTGTGTGTATTCCTGTCTCTGTTCGATAGTTGGGTTGGAACCCTATTTCTATCTGTTCAGTAATGACCTATCTAAGAGGTTGTTACAGTGCTGAGACAGCTCTCTGACCGGTAGTTCGGTCATCCGGTTAGCCGGTCTCATTTTCACCAGTATTCAACACACCCCCTCAGGCTCAAGTACGTCCCTATTGAGCCTGCATTTCATAGGCAGTTTTCCATATTTTGGAGTTTTTCTTCTATTCCTTCCTGCTTCCGGTTCTGCTCTCTTTCCTGAATGTCTTCCAGGCCAAGTTGATAAAGAAAGCGGTCCCATTTGCCTGCCGGCAGGGCCTTTGTTAAGCCGTCTGCAATCATATCTGTTGACTTGGTGTATTTGACCTGAATTTTCCCTCCTTGAACCTCCTGCCTCAGCCAGTGGTTGTGGATATCCACATGCCTTAGCTTGGTCTTTAAGGTAGCTATTTCGGCAGTCACAAGGTTGATGGTCTGAGTGTTGTCGCAGTCAATCTGGATGATCGAGTCATCTAGTTGGACTGTAAGCTCCTTCAGCAGTCGGCTCACATAGAGGGACTCCCTAGCCGCCTGTGCTAGGGCTAGGAGTTCTGCCTCTGTTGTGGATGTGGTGACTGTATCTTGCTTACTGGCCCTCCAACCGATCAACCCATTGAACAGCTTGATTGTATAAGCCTGCGAGCTTTTTCGGTCAAGGGTGTTATCTGCGAAGGAGGCATCGCTAGCAACTTTAAGCCCACCGGGCCCTCCGAAGGCTAGGGCTCGGTGCTTGGTGTGCGTGAGGTAGTGGATAACGCGGTCAGCAGCTTCTTGATGGGCTCTGCCTGGATTGGTGAGGAATCGTGCCAGTCTGGAGACGGCGAAGGCTATGTCGGGTCGGGTGTTGATAGCGATATAGAGGACTGAGCCGACCTTGCGTTGGTAGGGCTGAATTTCTGCTGGGGTTGCTAGCCCTATTCGAGGCCGTAGCTCTATTTGAGTCATTGGTATTGTAGCTGTTCCTTTGTTGGCTAGGTTTGCAATTTTATCAATATAGGCTGTTTGAGATAGCCAAATCTTCCTTGTAGGTCGGTCCCGTATGACTTCCATTCCTAGGAACCATTGCACAGGGTTACCGCCTGTTAGCTTGTATCTCAATTGGAGCTGTTTTATCAGTTCATTGGCTTTATCTCCCCGAGCTTTTCGGTAGGCCACGATAACATCGTCAACGTAGAAGAAGAAGAGGATTCCTTCCTTCTTGAAGCAGCAGGGCTCGTGGGGAACCTGTTCATAGCCAAGCTCTAAGAGGGTCTTCGAGAGCTCTTTCTGCCACAGTAAGGGAGAGACTTGTAACCTATATAGAGCTTTGTTTAGCTGCAGAATGGTCCCTGCTTTCGTATACCCCGGAGGTATATGCATGAAGATATCCTGATTGATTGGGGCGTGTACGAATGCGTTGACCATATCGTATTGGACCATTTCTAGGTCGAATTTGGCTGCTATCGCTATTAGGGTTCGAAAGGATCTTCCAGCTAGGGTAGCTGTATATGTCTCTTGCAGCCTCCCTTTAGCTTGTTGGTCTCCTCTGACCACTAGCCGTGCCTTGCACTTCTGGAAGCGGCCGTGTTTATCAAACTTATAGACATACACCCATATACAGCCGAGGACCTACTATTTAGAGGCTCGAGGGTCTTTAGCTCGTATCTCAGTCTAAGACTTTATTTCCTTATGACTTTGAAGGTGATCTTCTTTGGCCTTTTGAAAGAGCTTTCCAAATGGATGATCTATAAGATCTTGGTGTTTCCTTGGGGGCGGCGGCAGGTTGCTTCGGTGCATCTTCCTCCCCTGACGGAGCACCCGTTCGATTGAGGTCTGCAGAGGGGTCTTTGCTCCGGCTATGAAGGCTGCCTGCCAAGGAACTGTTGTTGTACCTTTATTCGTCTCGATTGTAGGTTTACCTCCTTGATGGAGCGTTTGGATAGAATGTACTAGAAGGGCTGATGGCGGCGACTCTGGTGGCGTTGGAAAAGGGATAAATTTTGCCGTTGTATACGGACCGCCGATGTGTTCGACTGTTTCGTCGGCTTCCCCCAGTTGGATCCTTTATCGTTGGTCAGAGCGCCTATTGGAAGGGTTATTTCGAAGGAGTCTTTAGCTTCTAGTTCTTCAAGGCTGTCTTGATCTGGAAGGGCAGACTCTTGTGCGAACTTGGCTATTTCGCTAAGATTAACTTTAAGAAGATCGTCCTTAAATTATTCCCAGTCTCCGTTGCAGATCTCATCTTCATTGAATATGACATCTCGAGTGTTAACTATCCGGTTGATTGTACGGATCCAGATCCTATAGATGTTCGAGGACCTATAGCCGACTAAGAAGCCGATCCAGCCTTTAGGCTTAAGTCGCATTTTGCGATTAACTTTCTGTTGGGCTTCTGAGGTCATTGCATAGGCCTTACAGCCGAATGCTCGTAGATGTGTCTGATCCGGCTGTTTCTTCGGTTATGGAATCCCTCTGAGTTTGGCTGATGCTGTGTGTAGTTGATCATATGGGGTCTTCCAGCCTGACCTGTAGCTAGGCGTGCGATTGTATAGATAAACAGCTGTCCTTCCGATTTCTGGCCATAACTGATGTGGAAGCTTGGCTCCTGTCCGCATAGCCCTTTCTTTATCCTTGATTACACCCCCTGAGCGTTCGGCGCCGCCGTTTTGGGCTTACGTATGCGGTGCTGAGGGCTCGAGGATAATTACTCTATCTCTTAGAAAGTCTCCGACCTTCGGCTTGACCTCCGTGATCTCATTATCGCATTCGATAACTCTGACCTCGAGGCTGTGTTGCCGTTCCATATGACCTAGAAAGGCTTTGAAGGCCGTGATAATAGCATCTGCCGACCGGGCTGTAAGATAGTAATCCCAAATGTACCCGGTGGCTCGGCATGTCAGTAACATCTGTGAGGTGTAACCGTCTATGCCTTCTTCGTAGTCATGAAAGTCAACAGCAATACGTTCGCCGGTGGCCTGACCGGGCTGCTGCCTTGGGGCCCGTCTGACCTGCCTCTTGACCTTCGATAGGCCACAGGCATCGCATTCAACAGTGGTTGGACCTCGAATTCGCACCCCCTGGGAGGCTGAGACCAAGTGTTCAAGGGCTTGTGGTCCAGGGTGTCCTAGGCGGCTGTGCCAGCGGATAGCTTCTCCTGTCAAAGGGGCCCTCTTGGTGTAAGAGTTGAATTTATGGGCTGTCAAAGCTGCTGGGGTTATAGCTGCTGGTTGATATTCAATGACGTATTGACCATATATGTCTTGAATCGGGCATGCAAATGTTCGATCGAGCCATCGGAGGGTCGTTGGGTTGTGCCGGTTGTCCCAATAGAGACCTTTCCTTCGTAGTTGACGTAGGGAGACTAGAGTCGTAAGGAGCCGAGGGCAGTAGGCCACATCTTCGAGCAACAGGGCTCGAGTTCTTATGAGCCTAATAGTCATAGTTCCGTAGCCTAAGATAAGCAGTTTTCGGTCTCCAGCCCAGATATAGTCGCCTGGAATAGCCGGTTGAAGTTTGGCTAGTCTATCGGGGCTATTCGTGATTGAGATAGTGGCTCCAGGGTCAAGGATTACGGAGTTCCGTAGGGGATAATCATCCCTCTGTGTTATGAATGTGGCCTTGACTTTGGCAATAGGTCTCTGGTATAGTCATTGATCTGAGTTCTCTTCCTTCGTTGCTTGTTTTGGGTTTCTGGTGTTTGAGGTTCTGGCCTTTTTCCTTGTGAGGGATTTTACCTGGGCCTGCAGGTCTGAGTCTTCCTCGAGAGCTTCTTTCACTTTCTGTTGGATTTTCTCTCGGGGTTTGAATCCCTTTTATGCCTGATTTGGAAAGATATAGAAGTATTTCGTAAGTTCGTGGGGTAGTCTACACGCCGGGCATTCCTGTCTCTTCTCAGGAGACCTCTGACGCTTCCTTTCTCCCGTCTTCGTAGAGTGGTACTGGCCTTCAATGATGTGGGCGTCCCCTTCATCATCCTGGGGGTCCTCCCCAGTATAGCTTGCAGAAAACGCACCGCGGGCCATTCGGCCCTTCGTGGCCTCTACATCTTGGAGCTCATTTCGGAAGGCGTTCCCTATATCTCGGTATGAGAGGGCCCTATTTTGTAATAGAGTCTTTGAAGAGATTTTGTATGAGGCAGTCCAGCTAGGCAGGATGTGTGTGGTTATATTGAAGAAGTCCCAGGCCCACGCACTGTTGTGGAGCGTTTCAGGAACCTCTCGTTGTCGCCCTTTCGCCATTGCCTCTTCCCATTGATCTAGCCACTTGAATGCAGCTTGGCTGACCGTCTTTGGGGCTGTTCTTAGTAATGTAAGATACCTATTTCTGGCATCCTTCGTTTCATCTTCCTCGGTCCTTCCACACCGGGTACGAAGGTTCCAGTGCCATTCGTATATCGATTCGTGTGACTGACAGCAGGTTTGAATTAGGCTAGGGGAGACCGTATGGATAACCCAGTCCTGAAGGGTTCCAAGAGCGTTTTTCTGTTTTTCGAAAACCTTCTCTTGTAGCTGATAGAAGGTTAAATCCTGCTGGAAGATCTTCTGGCCTTGGTCTGTAAGGTCAGAGATAGACCATGTTCCATTCATCGTTTCCTGAATGTCGTCTGGGGTGCCGTCTTGGGATTCGGCGGTATGAGACCGGATTGTTCGTTGGGCTGTAGCGGTCTTTGTATATCTGCGTTTTCTTATATCCGGGATAGCTGGTTTGTCTCTAAGGAATGTCTTGCTTTTGAGATGCTGTTGAAGACCAAGACGATGGGCCTGAAGGAGGAATTTATGCTCCCAGTTGAGGAAGTCCTCAGATTTAGAGAGGGTAGCCGTAAGACCTTCCTTTTGGGGCTTAGATAGGAACATTATCTATAAGAAAGAGGGTTCTTTAAGGTATTAAAGTTGGTTGAGGCAGTGAGACTCTTAATTGTCAGATATTGGGGTCAATTGTGTGTATTCCTGTCTCTGTTCGATAGTTGGGTTGGAACCCTATTTCTATCTGTTCAGTAATGACCTATCTAAGAGGTTATTACAGTGCTGAGATAGCTCTTTGACCGGTAGTTCGGTCATCCGGTTAGCCGGTCTCATTTTCACCAGTATTCAACGGATTATCTCTAGATCGTTAATATATAACAGTCTATACCTATTAGCTATATTAGGGAAGATTAGACGCTGTTATGTTTGTCTGTTCTTAAAACATAATAAGTATATAAGAATAAATCTACCTCGCTAGTAGAGCTTCGCTTAGGCGGCAGAGTAATTATTTTAAAAAACGTAATAAAGTATTTAAGCTTGCTTAGTTAGCCCTGCCAGCTGTTATGTACTTAATTAGTGGTTGGTTATTCCTCACAGCATGCAATTAGATCTAAAACTAATAACCAAGCCAACAACAAGTCACTTCCTAGCATCCGTAAGTGAGACATAGATAGTCCTTAATAATCTTCAGCCCTTGTGGAATGTCCTGAATGTATTGTTTCCTATTAGGCGTTATCAGTTAGTGTGTTTCATATGCTGTGCCAAGGCTTTCTGTAATTAGCTGCCGGGATTAGCAGCACCGAATTGAGCATGTTGCAGAAATGTGTTGAAGAGACCTTGTCCGTCTAAAATGAGAGCAGCCCCTGCGAGCCAATTAAGTACAATAGAACACCCCACAATAGGGGCCTGAGCTGTTCTTTCTGTTGTTGTTGTCGTTGTTGTTGTTGTTGCTATCCGTATAGCGGGGTACGACATAAGCTCTCAAACTTACTTGAAAGAGAAGAATAGTCAACTCAAAATATTTATATGTAGATCAAATCTAAAAGTGAGTTGTTTTATTCGTTTCGAAGATTTCCAATATAACCGACTCGAGGCAGCCGAGCTCTCCAAATTCTACTTCGCTATGTTCGACTCCTTGCCAACCCGAAAAAATGAACATCAACGGGATCCTTTGATTTCGTTACGACAGAAAGAACCACAAAGACCGAGCTTGAATTGGCTCGGTCTTCTTCTTGATTCCTTGCTTGTTCTATCTAGCACTGTATTTATAGTGTTCGCTGGCCTGGCAATGGCAAGTAATGGCCAGCTTCTTATCGAGGGCTCACGTGCACAACACTTGCTTAATATCACTTTCTACGTAGGTTGCTCAATACATACCGATATATAGGTCCTATTTCAGCAGGTGTGATACTGACACTATTCAAGGGCCCAACTATATTCCCTATCCTCTTTGCTGCTATTGTTGGTCGCGCATTAAAAGCTCTGGCAACATGGGAACTACAAAGAGGTTCTACTATAGGTAAGTGCTTTGTATATCATCACATTGAGTTAATATCAAGATTCTAACTCCACATTGCAGGTCATATCGAAACACTTTCTAGCAGTACTACTCTGATAGGAGCCATCACCACACAGATCCAACTAAGAAATCTCAACCTTGTGGCCATTGCTCTTATCGTACTATGGGCACTTTCTCCAGTTGGTGGCCAGGCATCACTTCGACTCTTGCGGGCAGGGACTAGGATCACTAAGACAAATCACCAAGTCCATGCCTTAGACCCACAGTCATCATGGGAAGCCGGCCACACCGGCCACTATCCAATATTGACGCAAATCCTTTTTACGTCGTCGGTGATCACGTCAAAGATGCTCAATAACAAGCCACAAGATATCTGGGGCAACCTGCGTATACCAATGGTCGAAGCCTTTGACAATTATCAAGGCCATGCATGGATCAAAATCCCAGACGATACTACCAACGTAACCTTTTCATCTCTTATAGGTATCCCATTCGACCTGGGACTACATAATGAGCCGACGTTTCTCACACTTAATACGTCTTACATGTATTTGGATTGCCCGACTTTTCAAACGCGTCCCCGGAAAGTATGGGACCCGTCCATAGGGGCGTACGCACCATCTCCATGGACCAACTTTACGGCCGGCCCTCCTTCACTTGAAAATCCTAACAATACATGGCTGCATTCTCATACGTCTATTATAGCCAACGGCTTCCAAATAGGTCTATCCAGTTGTCTCTGGGGTTGCTCTGAGTGGCTAGCCCCACGGGAGGCTCGCAGGGTCCTTTGGGAGTCAGCCTCCAACAAAACTTTTGCAAACATTGATTGCACCCTACATACGACTTATGTGGACGTAAGATATGTTTGCCTTAATGCATCCTGCTCTCCGACTGAAGTGCGTTTGTCACCCAACCCGCCAGATCCCAGTTATTTCAGTAACCGCTATATGCCTAATGGCAATCCTCACGATCCGTGGAATACTCGCAACTTCACCGGCTTTGATAAGGGCTTTGGTACCATGATCGAGAACTTTTTGACAACGATGACCTCTGCTTTTCCTATGAAGGGTAGTCGCCAAATAGTCCCTCTTCTCGGGTTCATACTTTCTCCGGATGACATAACGACTCTTCCTCCCGATGGCGTGTATTACGAAGATGTCACCAGTATTGGTAAAGAAAAGTTTCAGGAGAGACTATCACAGTTGTTGAATACCTTATTCATCGCTGGTATCCAGCCATCCATCATTACAGGTGATATGCCGGTAACGGAAGAATTACAAAGGTTTATTACATCAACCATTACCGCAGAGACGAGAAAAACCGAAAGGATTCTTGAATGCAACAAAGCTTGGTTTTCTGTAATACTAGTCATCAGTATTATTGTCTTGGTTATATCTCTCTCTGGAGCATTTCTTCGAGCTATAACGATGGTACCAGATGTTTTAGGAACATTGTCGATGATCACGTTAGATAATCATTGCAACAAGGAGTTACAGAAAGCATCAATGCTCGATGGCTTGGAACGCTCTCGTTTACTTAAAAAGGTAAGTATCAAGCTGGGTAACGTAAAGCAGAATAGTCCATCAGGTCGTATAGGCTTTTCGGCACCGGCGCGTAATCAGGATGTTACTGAGCTATATGAAAATGCGTTATATGAGTAGATAATTTAGATATGAAGTCGCAATCGCGACTTGGATAACTAAGGTCATAGTGAATAGACACGGAAAGGGTTCTAAAATATAGATACATCTTTGCTATCCTTCAATACTAATAACATCACCAGGGAGTCTCAGCAGTAACCTCGACACCAGCCAGGGAGATCTCAGCCTGGGAAGTGGGCAAACAAACATATTGGTTCCAAGTACCAGGGAGGATTAGGGACCGTCATGTTTGTCTATTCTCAAGCCACAATAAACTTATATGAACACATAAGCCCTCTCCGGTGGAGCTGCACTTAGGAGGCAGAGTAGTTATTGCAGCAATATAGGTTCCGTAATATATAAGCCATCAAAAACGCACATCTTTCTACGTTGCCGTCTGTGCCTTGCTCTGATAAGAGAGATTAACGGACATGGTTCAAAATATACATGTCGTCTTGTCGATCTCTAGTTAGACAGCTACCACATTCACAGTCGACGATTACTAGAAAGATATAGTAACAAGTATAAATTCGGTTAGGGAATCTGTATTATAATAGACTATATAACGCCCTGGCTAGCATGACCGACTTTGAAGAGATACCATAAGACAACGTTCCGTACCAAAGGCTGAAAAGTCCTTTAGCCGAGGGAGCCATAATTAATTAAACTTATAAACCTCCCCAGTAAGAAAATCGGCCAAAAGTAAGTATAAGTATTATAATTTTTCAAATATAGGTATATGAAATAGGAGTTAAATATATATTACTAATATATTCTTAGCCTATAGTTTTAAACTTTTATTACCTGCTAAGGCCTTATTACCTCTAATCCGTTCTATTAGGATTTTATTTTATAGAGAATATCCCTCCCGAAAAGGCTTGACTTATAGAAATAAACAAAGCCTTTATAGCCCTTAGAGTAATTATATTCGTGGGCTGGACCTACCCATATTTAATTTATATGGGAGATTATATATAATATTAATAGCTAGTAGGCTAGCCTATATTTAAATTAGTAGCTAGCCTATATTTTTAAGAAGCTAGTCTTCTATAGGTCGGAAGGTAATAAAAGTCTTAGTAACTTTATATATATATTTAATTATATAATACTATTTATAACCAGAGGTTTAGGCTATTTATAGAATTTCTAATTAAATCTTATATTTAAATAAGCTAGATTTTAATATAATTAACCTAGGTTAGGCCTAGAATAGCCTAATATATTTTAACTACCTAATTAAATACTAGCTATTTATATCTAAAGAGATACCTATATAAATAATATATTAGCATATTAAATAATAATATGGTTGATAAGCGAGTATTATAAATAAATAAGTATTATAAAAATCTTAA
>ONZP01000535.1:0-56509 GCA_900312805.1 Fusarium torulosum
AATAAATATATTTTATATACTAAGGTGGCTTATAATAGTAAGTTAGGCTTATAATATAAGTTATAAGTCTTATTATAAGTTATAATTATAAGTTATAAGCTAGGTCTTATAGTGGCTTATAATTTAATAAGTAAGTATAGGTAATTAGGATTTAATTAGTAGAAAATATAGGGGATATATAATATAACTATATAGAGTTATATTAATTATAATTATATAGCCCTCCCTAAAATCCTATTATATTATAACTATTATTATATAATATATTCTATTATTAATAATATTATCAAATCGGGATAATTATGATATATAATTTCTATTATATTGATTTATTAAGTTTTAATCTATATAGATGATATTAATTTTATTATTTATAATATTAAAAGAATTAAAAAGCCTAGAATTAATATGGTTAAAAATTAAAATAAAATATAAAAATAACTTAATATACTAAATAATTATTAAGACTACTTTCTTCACCCGTAGTAGAGATATACTAGAAATATATTATAAAGGTAGTTAAATCTAATATCTTAAACTAGATAATATTTCTCTAGCGGCGGCCATGGCGTGACCGAGAACGGCCATGACGTTCAGGAATCTTTGTAGTCTGGGCTGCAGCCAGGTCAACCCCTTGCCTCATAAGCTTTTGTCTTGTACTATCTGGGTGTTTCTGGCCCATGAAGCCATCAACCAAGGCCGCACCAAGAGCGGCGGTCGCGACTTTAGCACCCTTGGGGCCCAGCCATGGTCCAGATTCATGGCCTGACTTCATTGCAGCTTGAGCACCAGCAGTAAAAGCAGTACGTGCACCAGCCTGAACCAATGGGTTCTGCCACCATGCCGCTGCGCGAGCCTTGGTGGTAGCAGGCATGGAATTCCGGCGGCCTGTTGGGGGGCCGCGAGTTTTCTGTGTAATAGGCGGTCGACCCCGTGTTGGGGATTGACCAGAAGGCCGTCCACGGCGGTCTCTTGTTTGTGAGCTTGGGCGTCGGCGACCCGCAGCGGCGGCGGCCCCCCCAGCAGCGTAGTGGTCATCATCCGAATCCGAGTCAGTTTCTGCATATCGTGACCTTCTTTCCTTGCCTCGAGAACGTGATCGGGGAGATGGCGGTACGGATTTCCCATCGCGGCGAGACGAGTCTGGGTCGGGAGCCCAAGTCTTGGGTCGTCGTTGTTGTCGAGATTCATCTGGGTATGTGCGCATTGGTGCGCCTCGGCCGTATGGTTCGCGGTCGTAAGGATTCGAGGATGGAGCTTCGCGATCGGATCGATGATCCCTTTCAGGGCGCGAGCCCCGCTTGCTGCGAATGGGGATATCGCGCTCCCTGCCTGGGCGCGGCTCTCTTGAGGATGTGCGATACTCTCGTTCACCACGGTGAGAATCACGATCTGGACGAGCTGATCTGGCCTTCCGGCGTGGTGAGTCCGGAGGTGGTCCGAAAGGCGGAGGGCTGAGATCTCGCGAATGACGGTCAGGTCCTGCACTACGGCCCCGACGATCTGCCTCATATCTGCGGGGTCGGGAACGGGGATCGGGCGCTCGGTCGTCCATCATGTCAGGATAGGTCGGCCTAGAAGAACTCCTTGGGCGGCGACTCCTCTCTGACTTGTAGCGGCGAGGTGGTGATCCAGATGGCGCCTCCATGGCCGGTTCTCTTCTGACTCTACGCGGCTGTGGTGCATCTCGTTCATCGTAAGGATCAGAAGATCTCCCAGGCCCTCGCCCTTCGAATTCATCATCGTAGCGATAGGGACGGGCTTGTTGTCTGGGCGGATGATAGGATGCCATAGGTGTAGCGGCGGTATGGCTTGGCAAGGAAAGCTGTGCAGAAAGAGAAATAATCTCAATCAGGAGTAGTCCGAGTTTTGTAAGAGTGAAGGAAAAGAGGAGGACTTTGATCTTGAAAAGGTGATAACAAGATTAAGATCTCAAGAGAAGGCTAGTGACGATCAGTTGCAGATGTAGACAAGGCGTCAGTTGTAGGGAGGAGGAGGTAGAATAGATAATTTTGGGAATAACTCCTTCTTTATGTAAAGAGATGTCTGCACAAAAAAAGATGTAATGTGACAGGTGATAAGCGGTAAGGAAATAATGTAAAACTCGCACCCAGGTTCGTTAATAGGCTATGCTATAACTTAGGGCATTGCTCGGCTGGATCTCATACAGCCGGACGTGACCTTGGCGTGAGGATCAAAGAGAGAGAGGTGCCGGGTGAAGACGAGTCCGATTCTCTGGCATCAGTGGCGGGATTTTACTGACTACCTAGGTGTTCGTCATTCAGTACGTAGGTAAGAATGTATTATTTTTCACACATATGATTATGGCACAGAGACTCGATTCGCTGGAACACAAAATCAAGGCCAGTCCCATGGCGTCGAGGTGCATTACTGGAGAAGAATACCAGCCATCCAGCCATCAGCTTGACAAGCTTTCGTGGGGAAACGACGTGGGATCCATCAAGACCCTGCATGCGCGACGTCATGGGACTTTAAGCAGCAGAGCAGTTCAGCTGATTGACGTCACTACTCCATTTCGGGCTTTTTCAACCACAGAAAAAGCGGACAGAAAACGAATGAATGCTGGCTATCACGCGTGAATCGGTATTTATCCAATAATGAGTTTTTTTAAAGTGTTCTTCAGAGAAGCATTACTGACACTCCGTAAGGCTATTGGAGTGCTTCCCTTCATACGGAGCTTGGCCGGGCTTCCGTTGGGGACTGTCCACGTTGCACGACTCTTGGGCGAATGCTAGAAGGAAACGTGTGCTTCGCCTGTCACCCATGAATGATGGTACGTTTATTAGCCACCAAATCTTGTACTATCATGACAATGCTTGGCGGATCTTCTTCGTCCTCGGGTCTGTGATGTATTGACTATCAGCTAGAAGTCAGTAAGACGATAGCTCGACAAATTAAAGGCAAGCAGGGCCAGCAGGTGAAGATTGCATCATCCGCCGTTGGCAATCAATGGATAACAGTAGTGACATATGTAACCATCTTCTAACCACTTTGGCATTGGTTAAACTACAGGAAACCTTCAACGTAGATTTAATTGCGTTAAAGTCATAGCAAGTACAAACGATCTCATGACAGTCTACTTATTTTGTCAAACATTAACTACCGCATTCATAAAAGGTAATTTTCCCACAGAACAAAAGCAAGATCACTTTGATAGACCAGGCTAGCCTGCGTTAGATCGGAGGATTTTACCAAAGAGGCAGTCGGCAACGCCAATTCAGCTGATCCTATTTATGCTCCCATATTGACATCCGTAGATCAGGGTTCACCCATGCTCCTAATATGTTGTTGAGTCTTGAGGAAAGGCAGGCTGAAGGCATGTAGCGTCGTGTTACCCTTCGGCACCAGTGCCATTGGGCGCCCTACCTCACTGACTGGTAACCAGCCATTGACGTTCCAGAGCACAAGGCCGGGATTTACATGTTCTGTTCTATGACGCACAAGCAAGAGCGCCATAGCGGTGAGGCTCATATTGAGGTTTCAAGAAATGCCACTACCTTTCCGAAATATAGCATCAACGGTGAAGAAAGCCAGGAAGTGACTTGTAAGTATTCCATTCACAAGGACAACCAGATCGGGACGAAGATCAGGAGTGGAAGCGGGGGCCGGGAGCATGCAGAATATCCAAGTCAATCTTTAACCTGGGGAAAGAGCAGAAAGGAGGGTTCAACTTCGTTGTACCGGGAACCGGCAGTGGCTGAAACTGAGCCATGACGGTGCCAAGCGTTCATATTGTACAATGCTTCCAAACCCTTCAAGGTCCAAGGCGCTTTGTAGATCTGTTTGGCCAGAAGAACGTGTATGCTTTAAGACGCGGGATCGTGTTAAGATGGCCTTCCATTAGAATGAATGTCGAATAACATGTGATGGAAGAGAATCTAGCGAAGTGGCTGTTGAAAGTACATATTTTACTCCATCGAACTGTGCAGTTGCGGGCTCACAAAAGTAAGGGCAGCATTTTACAAAACGCTGTTAGTGAAGCACAGAAACAATGGCTAGGAAAAAATCCGACGTTACAATGTTCGAGGGACAGGAACACTCAAACTGCCACGGGCTGGCTATCTTAGCTTCAAAGTTGCACAGTTGGAAGAGTTGAGCTGTCAAAATCTCTTCTGCCAACAGTTCATCCCACAAGTTGTGTTCATCCCACAAGCTGAAGCGACGATATGATGCTTAAATGAAATGCCTCCATTCACCTCCAGCGCTGTTGTGATCAGTTGGACGTTTTCGGATCAATTCGGCCCTTGCTTGATGTGATTTCTGACGGTACGTACGAACTGTAGATCTCGACGATTTCGTTCACTAAAAACTGTTAGCAGGCGAAACTCAATCATAGGTGATAACGTTCGGAGCACGGCGCTTTTCTGGGTCCTTGCCTCCGTTATCTTGCCCCGTGCTTATCTTCGAGACATGGACCTAATAATCATCCAGGGTCTAACGCGCACAGACAACTCAAGCAGTCAGTGACCACGCACGGTGCGTTAAGGTTTCAGCACTGGCATCAACACGCGACAGCCCGGCTAGAGTATCGAGTACTCCAAGCTAGGAAGGTAAGTAAGTGCCTACGCAAGCCACAAACTGAATGAACCGCCAAAGCTGAAAGGCGTTGGAAAGGTCGATATGTGTAACTTACGCCTAATCCACTGCTAGCCTCCTGGCCTTCAGTTCTGACGAACAGGATGGAGTTATGTCAAGAACCGGAGCAGTGACAACCCATCGCCATCCACTCAACTCCTGAAGTTATCTATCGCAACCACAAGTATAGACTTGCGATGTCATGTCTCACTCCCAGTTAGGCCAGCTCTCCCGTGCCACCATGCGTAACAGACCAACAAAGCAGATAAGCACAAGATCGATGCTACCTACTGTACATTCATCAGCCAGGAGTTCCCCACCTCGGCAATGCATTTAGTATTTGTTGTAAGATGTGCTCGAGCGCCTTCGAGTCTTTTCCTTCCGAGTCGCACAAAACTGAAGTTTACGAGCTGCAACAAGTATCATAACAATCGACCGGCAGATCAATGTAGTGGTTTGACTTGACAAAGATATGCAGTTCAACATCTCATTCAAGATTTAGTCAGACTGTGCAATATTAGAGCCATAGAACGCCGTGGTATCGCTCACACTGTCCTCCACACCAATCAAACCCGTCAAATGGCACTGGTCGAACAGTTCAAGGTGAGAACCTAAGAGAAAACCCGAGTCTTCTGAGTGGCCTTCATTTGTCGCGTGGCGTTGTACCCGCGCCGGTATCATTACCGACTCCACCTTACCCGCGCGATGGCTTGCAGACTCTTGCAGATGGTGCAGTTTCTGGGTTGCTGGGCCGTTTTGGGCAAGGGTTCTAGGCGTTCAATGGAACGTTCATTGATGGTACCAAGAGAAGAAAAAATTGAAAGGGTCGGGAAAAACTGGGTATGTGGGAAAAACTCGACAGAGATTTGGGCCTCGGTATTTCCGGTGGGCTGCTCTTGCCATTTTAGCGGAGCATTTGGAGCTGGAGCTGCCCATTATGATCTACGAATGGATACTATCACGAATTTGCCATTTGCAAATTTGCGTTGGTCTTTTTCTTCTGCGCAACATCATAACTTTTGACTTGGTTGGGACACTTGCTCAAACCAAGCCGGTTGTTCTGAGATCACTGGCATCTTGTTGTGACAATAGCTCATTCCTTTCCATCAAAGACCTTCTTCATCATTTTCCGGTCCAGGACCTTCACACCAAGCCTCCAAAACCTTCACAACCTATAGCATTTGCTCGACCGCATGACAGCAGGAGATCGACTGCCCTAAGCTCTGTTTCTTGAACCTTGCCAGGGCTTATAATCTTTGCTTTCGCCTCGGGTCGCCGTTCGGGTCTCTTCATCCGATCCCTCTTATTAGGACGCTATTCTCTTCCCCGATAAGGCGCACTCGTCCGTCGTCGCATTGCGCCGTACTCCTCCTTACCAGATTGCGATCAGGACCGTTGCTTTCCGGCCGCATCTTGTCAACTTCCAGTTGCCAAATTGCATCTGCAAGTGCACCGCGCGCTCATTGCATTACTAGCTTGCCTTGCACCACGTAGAAGGTACAGCAAAAAGCGCCTCTTTGTACTTCCTTCGGTAAGTCTAGTTCACTACCTTAGCTGGATCTTTTGTCTCCTCAGCCGCCCTTGCGTGCCAATGTACAACCTCCCTCTTTGCACCAGTATACTATACTACGGAAATCGTATCTATCCATGTTCACATGCCGTCCCCGAAACCCCAGTAACTGGCTTCCCCAGTCTCTTATCTCCCCCATTATAATTCATCAGCTTGACCCCCATTGCCTATCCCACATTCATTACCCCCGTTGTCACTATCTTAGCTCTTTTCTGGTCTTCTTTATCGGAAACATACCGTTGGCTATCCTCAAGTCTAGGCTGGGCCCAAATACGAGCTAACTGTAAAAGAGTCTAGGAGTTCTGCCAAGCACATTTGCCTCGAGTTTTAAAGACTCCCGCTTCCCGCCTTCAGCTTTCCATCTCGAGTCTTCTTGTACACCTATCTCACTCATCCCGTGGCTTCGGGTATTGCTTGAGTTTTTGTATACCTTTTTTTGGTCAGATTGCTGTAAGCTCGACCTTCAAGATGGGTTGGATGGAGAAAACCAACCGCAAGATTGCGGTCAGTGCTGTTGGCCGTTGGTTCCAGCTCGATGGCTCCGGACATGTAAGTCAAATCAACATACCTACCAATCGGTTTCCTAACTAATGTCGTGTTCAATTAGCCTCGTGAGCGCAAGGGCTCTCTGTTCTTCACCGAAATTCGAGCTGGCCTTGCCACCTTCTTCGCCATGGCCTATATTATCGCTGTGAACTCCTCCATCGTCTCCGAATCCGGCGGTACCTGTGTTTGTCCTGCTTACAAAGACGGCGCATGTGTGGTAGACAGTGATTACCAGCTGTGTGTAGCAGAGGTCAAGCGTGATGCAGTTACTGCTACTGCTGCTATCTCTGCTCTCGCTACTTTCTTCATGGGCCTGCTTGCCAATCTCCCCGTCGGTCTTGCTCCTGGAATGGGTCTCAATGCCTATTTCACCTATACCGTGGTTGGCCCCAACGGCTCTGGTCCTGTGCCCTATGAGCTTGCTCTAACAGCCATTTTCATCGAAGGCTTCATTTTTTTTGGCCTTGCCTTGTTCGGTATGCGTCAATGGCTTGCTCGTGCCATTCCTCGTTGTATCAAGCTTGCCACCAGCGTTGGCATCGGCCTCTTCCTGACACTCATCGGTCTCACCTACAGCGAAGGCATTGGTCTCATCGTAGGCAGTGTCTCGACTCCTTTGGAACTGGCAGGCTGTGTGGCAAGTGCTCGGGACCCGGCTACGGGACTGTGCCCTTCTTCTGAGAAGATGAGAAACCCTGCCATGTGGATTGGTATCTTTTGTGGTGGTATCTTTACTGTGTTACTCATGATGTATCGTGTCAAAGGTGCCGTTATTGCTGGAATTTTGCTCGTCAGTATTATCTCTTGGCCACGCGACACCTCCGTCACATACTTCCCATACGATACACTTGGTTCCGATCGATTCGACTTCTTCAAAAAGGTGGTCGATTTCCACCAGATCAAACGCACGCTTAACGTCCTCCAATTCGATATTTCCGGCCATAGTGGCCAGTTCGGTCTTGCGCTCATCACTTTCCTGTATGTCGACATCCTCGACTGCACCGGCACTTTGTATGGTATGGCTCGTTTCGCCAATCTCGTCGACCCTGAAACCCAAGACTTCGAGGGTTCATCGATTGCCTACATGGTGGACGCCCTCAGTATTTCTATTGGTGCTGTTTTCGGCGTGCCCCCCGTTACTGCCTTTGTCGAATCTGGTGCTGGTATCTCCGAGGGTGGTAAAACTGGCATTACCGCCATGGTAGCTGGAATCTGCTTCTTCATATCCATCTTCTTCGCACCTATCTTCGCATCCATCCCCCCGTGGGCCACGGGCTGTGTTCTGATTCTTGTCGGTTCTATGATGATTGGCGCTGTTACGGAGATCAACTGGAGATATATGGGAGATGCCGTTCCGGCTTTCCTGACTATCGCTATCATGCCATTTGCTTACTCCATTGCTGATGGTCTGATTGCTGGTATCTGCACTTATATGTTGATCAACACTGTTGTCTTGCTGATCAAGGTTGCTTCTGGAGGGCGCATTGTGCCGCCTAACTATGATGAACGGGATGGTTGGACTTGGCGCATTCCTGGCGGTTTCTTGCCGCCTTGGATGAATCGACTCGCACATGGGAAGAAGGATTTCTGGCGTGAAGACTTCCCTCCTGCTGCCAACGACACGACTGTCAACCAGAACAACGTACTCGAGGAGACTGGGTCTGATCATGGTGGATCTGAGGGCGGCAAGGTGCCTGAGACGACTTTGCCGCGTGAGAAGGCGACTTAGAGTCATGTGCAAGATGGAACGACTGGATGATTTGTCAGTGGATTGAGTCAAGGTAGTAAGAATTGGAAGATACCCAAGAAAAGAATATGATGCCCCAGTTTGCGTTGGTTTCTGAGCAGTGACCTTGCACAATTCGATGTGACGCAAGAATGTATTTCTCTTCTAGAAAAGCTGAGCAGTCAACTGCTAGGCGTAGTCTTAATAGATCTCGAAAATTGTCCTTGCGCATGTATGCATGACTTCGGTATTCTCATTGACTGTAGTAAATAGTATGTATGACGCTTGTGTGCGGGTTACTGCAGCGCTTCTGGAAGTTCGACGGAACATTTGACGGCATACAATGTAACAACTGCTTGCTTATATGATCAACGAAAGAAGCCAAAGCACTCATGCTCATTCATCTAAACAGTCTGCAATCCGCTGTCGCATCGCGGCGTATCGATAGAGTTATATCATAAATTGCGGCGCATGGGCGGCCCTCTCCTATATACTTTTGTTCGTTAAGTCATCAAAGCAATGTGCTTCAGTTCGCTATGTCATTGTCAGCATTAACTCTGAATTATCGGAGGAAGGCAACGTACGCCTGCACTTGATGTCCAACTTTCATAGCAGGATACTCAACTTCACGTCCCTCGTCTCTTCCCAACTCCTTCTGACGCTCTCTGACCTCGTTCGCTCTTGTGGCGAGCTTGGGCACGGGTGTAAGGTCAACATCGCTTCCAAGATGCCAGAACAGGGTGCTTGAGATTCTGACCAGAGGTCTTTTTGGGAACTCGCGTTTCCTCTTCTCGATCGTCTCGATCGTCTTGTCATTCACAATAACCTCATGGAACCCAGCCTTGATGAGCCCGCCCGTGATGTGTTCAATCTGCTTGCCCGCTTGAACTAATAGGTAGTTTCCGGGTGGGATCTTTACAGCGATACGGTTGCCGGTGTTGCGGGCCCAGATGTGAAGACCAGGATAACGGGATCGGCCATGGATGGTAAGAAAGTTAAGGTCAGTATGGAAGCCAGCAAGAATGGTGTCCTTTGCGCCGTATTTGTTCAGGTCTGAGGCCGTTGGGGCCAGGAGATGAGGTCTGTCAAACACGTAAGCTCAAGAGGTTACGATAGTACCTTAAAAGGGGACTAACCCATATTTCCCAGCATCACTGAAGAAATTGGCTGGCAAGTCCAAGCCCACAGCAGCCATTTCTGCAAGTTTGGATACACTATTCATTCGACTGTTCAGAATTCAAATCACTGCCGTGTATGAGACTTGAAAACGTACGCGCTCTTCATGGATGTTCCCCACTGGTTCATCGCTGGCTCCCAGCGATCCTTGATGTGCGGAGCTTCCGGCACAACATTCTCGGCATTCAGTCCAGGAAACTCAGTTTCGAAAGGCGGCTGCTCGCCCATTCTCCAGAAAAATCTGCACTTCGGGTCAGGCGAGTGTGCTGTGATATCTAATGGTCTCTGCGATGGATCGAGTCTTTGAATGACATCTAGGCAAGGCTCATCAACCGCGCATTTAGGCTTTTCCGTGTTCTCCAATGTAACACCGATCTGATAGCTCAGCTCGGGTTTTTCGTCTTTCTTCAAGACCTCTTGAGGCTGAGCAAAATAATCCTCGAGAATATCGAGGAAGGTTGAGTTATCTTCTTCTGAAACACGGCTGTCATGGAGAACAAGAGCGCCATAGGTAATGAGGGCACTGGCTGCTTTGCGACATTCTTCCTGCACAACCTCCGAGTCGATAGGGTTATTGAGATAGACATCCAGGTCTATCACTGGGAGATTCATGGATGGTTCTGCTTGAATTTGATCCATTATGTGAGGTTGCTGTACGAGATATGAGCTGATAGATAAGGCGAATGATGCGTAGACACTAGGATTGATTGTCGAAATCTTCAGGTTTATATATCAGCAAGAAAACAGATGGAAAAAAACCATGAGAGTAAAAAGTCTGTCTCATGGTTCCAATTTGGGAAGTTGTTGCGGATCGAATCTGTCTTTGTGGTAGAATCGTTTTATTACGCGAACCTTGATTGGCCAGTAGCTGTTGACCACATGGCGGAGTTGGCCGGTTCCCGACGATTGATCATGAGGCCCGGATTTGAACGGCAATGAACGGACTTAATAAGTGGATGCGAATACTACAGGCAGATGTGGAATATCATACAAAGACAAGAGAGGCATGACGGTCGGGTTGTCTTGGTAGACAGGTGCTGTGTAGTGGTTGCTCATGACATGGAAGATAACGAAGCTGTGAAAGAAGTTGTGATATTGCTATGATATTGCTAACAAACATGCAAGACTTGACTTCGGCCGACCATAGCTTCAATATGAAAGCACAACATGGCGTTCGCAGTAATATATAGCCATGAAGGGATACGGCCCATGGTCCCGTTCTTACAGCCTGGTTCAGGTCTAGAATATTTCACGTACACTACTTTATCAGAACAAGCAAATTAGTCAGGCTTCATCGAGTCCGTGGCGACCATTGATCATCATGGCAGGAAGACTGAATGGCGTTCATATACCGCAAATAGTTTGTCCAACATCTCAGACTTGACACAGAACACACAGCAGAGGTCGCGCAAATAATAATGTTCCAAAAAATCTTTCTTTCTTCATCTCTCAAGGAAATTCGCCCGGCCCTCAAGTTAGCCGCCATCTTCTGCTGGTAATATCCGTCACTTTTCCTTTCCAACCCCCCCTCAGTGCTCGTCCTAAGCTTTCCCTCTAATCTGGTTTACGAGCGTCCGGCCTCCAATTCCCGCTCAGCTTGCTGGTAGTACTTGGCTGTGTCGACACCGTGCTGGTTGTGGTTGACAAAGTTGAACCACGGGATCGTGCTCAAGAATAGAGCGGAGTATCTGCTCTGTCGTGCAGCAACACCCTGAAGATGAGGGCTTAGCCGGCTAACGCCGTACAGAGGCTCGCCGTTCTTGACCTTATCAACCATCTCGCGCATATCCATTTCGATCTCGCGGGAGTTCTCGGTAGCACCGTAGAATCGGACTGTTTGTGTTAGTTCAGGTTGTTTCCAGTATCATCCAAATGATGAGAACGTACGGGCGGATCGCTGGTAGAAATAGAGGAAACCACCGAGAAGACCAACACCTCCTGCCAATCGCATGGCCTTGGGGAAACCACCCTTTCCTACATGTGAGGGGGCAAACTTCTCAAGGGTGTAAAGAGCAGTGGGAGCGAAAGCGGCGGCGATGGTACCGTAAATGTAATCGGAAGTACGGGCATATCCCACAACTCGCTTGAAGTGACTGCTGAGGGTCAGCAACGCCCACTATCCAACAATCTCCAGTCGAAGCGACGTCTTCCTCATCGCGTCGTCGTCATTGCCGGGTATCGCGGGGGTTCAAGTTACATACGGGTCGTTGTCAATGAGCTATAGCATCATGAGTTAGCAAACCATTCACACCATCAATTGCGTCGTCACTCACAGGATACTCGGTCTGGACGACCTTACTAGCCCCGACAAAGGACGGGGTCGCCTGCTTGGTCGCGGTCTCAGCCATTGTGTGGTGCGTCGTCCGTGACAATTCCTTGAATACTATCACCAGGCCTTTCGAGGTAGTCGGATTCGGTACATTCAGAAGCTGAGCCAACGTGTTTCTGCCTCAGGCGATAGTCACGTGGATGGTCAGCCCATCGATATTGAGCATGATTGGTCACGTGTGTATCAGGTGGGGCCTCAATTCAATTAAGCTTTTGACGCGTCTCCCCAGATCAAGACGCGTCTGGCAATTGAGTCTATCTACGGATACTGCTACGTTATATTGAATCTGCACTACAAAACAACACATCAAAATGCCAGGATTAGAATCGGACCCGGCGAATGGCCTAGATAATTATGATGTGGGCGACTTTTCAGACGATCCTTTTGCATCCCCGCCTCCAGAATCATCCAGCAAGAAGCGGAAAGAGCCAGACTCTGGTCTAGGAATTGACGAGGAGGTTGATGTCAAGAAACGAGCCAGAGTCCCTAATGTTAAGCTCGATGAAGAGAGGTTCGTCAGGATTCAGGCTCTTGGCATTAACCACATAACACTAACAATTTGGAAGATTACTCGGACCTAAAGGATTACCGAAACTGAGGCAAAAAGCCCGCGACCTAAAAATCAAGGGTAAAGGCCATGAAGTATGTGATCATTGACCTTCCAAACTTGATCAGTATATTGATAGTTCATCATAGTTCTCAGACGCCTCACGTCTTCTATCTTTTTACCAACTATGGCTTGACGACCTATTCCCAAAGGCCAAATTTCTTGACGCCCTTACAATGGTCGAAAAGGCGGGTCACAAGAAACGAGTGGCGATTGCACGAAGTGATTATATCAACGACAGCAAACCCAAGGACTCGAATGCAGACGAGGAGGAAGATGATCTGTTTAGTGACAACATTACAACAAGACCTACCAATCAAGAACCGATAAGGCCAACGATAGGCACCACGAGAGCAAAAGCACCAGAGCAAGATGCAGGTGTGCCAGACGATGATGACCTCTATGATGCTACACCGCGACCCTCACGGCCGATTGTACCTATCCATAACGATGTTCCTGAAGATGATCTTGAAGCCCTAATCGCCGAGGCCGAAGGCCGAGACGCAGCTCAAAAGGCAAGCACACAGCCAACCCAAGCTGAGCCTGATGAGGATGATCTGGATGCCCTCATGGCGGAGGCTGAGATTCAAGATCACACGACTAAGAAGGGCGAGACTCCAAAAGAGAACAGTAAAAGCAGGGATAGCTTTGATGATGATGATGAAGCAGCAATGCAGGAAATGGATGGGTTGTGGTGAGAAAATACGGATATTAGATAAAGGCGTTTGGCGTTCAAAGCGCAAGTTTGCCCACAATCAATTCTCGCATATCGTGAGATTTAGGCTATCATTAATCTCTGCGCGCTTTGCCTAACAGTTATTTGACATTATATTTGCTAGTGTTCCAAGTGTGATGCTCTTCATACATCAACCAGTCTAGTGTTGACTGCTGCACTACGTTACTAGACATCAGACGTAGGTTTTGGGAGCTTTGGAAATTGGTGCCGGACATGTGAATGTCAACATCCAGTGAGAAGACGAGTTCAGCGTCTCAGAAATACGACAGCCACATGTATAACATATTCCACAAAATAAAAGTCATCAAGGAATCACTAAGCGAGCATCAGATAATGAAAGTACCACAATGGTACAAGAGACAGTTGAAATCATGCGCTCATTGGAGCGGTTCATAGTGTTTGTACAAAAGACCTAAACCTATAGGTTTGTTTGCCGTACCACCTGGTACATTGATCCTTTGACGCCTTGCACAACCCATCCAGTAATAAAAATAAAATAAAACGTAACCACATCATGACAGATCCTCGCGAAGTACGCCCTCACGAGCATCTGCCCAATTAAACTCTTCCTCCGAAAGAACTGGCAAAACAGTTTTTACTGTTGGTTGGTGTGTACGTAGTTGGGATCGAGTTCCGAGTTCGAGAACTTCGCCAGTCTCACGCCGAATTCGCCTCTCCTCCAGGCGAATAGCCCAGAGGAGAGTCATCAGAAGCTCACGTGACGGCAAAGCCATTTTAGTCAGGTACCCTGTCAACTCGTCGTCTTGGCCGCGCGTTCCGTCAGTTCCGCGCCTCAAGACCTCGACTTGATCCTCGCATCCCTTGGACACCAACCGCAATGCCACCAACGTCGCATCCGCTAGGGGACGCGCCAGGATCGGGCTGCTGGATAGGATCTTCCTAAGGGACTTGAATCTCAGGTTCGTAAGTCTGGGGCTCGTGGCTATTGGTCGCAGCGGCGAAGTCGCTCGTTGCCATAGATTCTGTCGAGATGGCATTTGCATCGTCGTTGAAGAAGACACTGATGTCGAAGTCGTCGTTGAGGCTGAACGCGGGAGTGTCACCAGCCATATAATCGTCGCCAATAATTGAGGAGTGGGGTGAAGAGAGATACCCGCTTTCAAGGACACGGCGATCTGTGTCAATGGACGCTGGAAGAACATAAGCGCCGCCAAGGCTGAAAGCAGCGTCATCTGAAGCTGCAGGAGCCAGGCCGATGTTAGCGCCATCGAGGTTTGCGATAACAGGAACGACTTGGGCATCTCCGCCGACATGTGACACTGCAGGTCGGACAACATCGCAGCAGGACGTTGTGTCAGGTCGGGAGAGGTGCTTTCGGTCTGTTCGAGTTTCGCCTCCATCGAGGGCTCCTGCTCAGGGATCTCTTCAAATGATTCGGCGACAGGTAGTAGTTGAGGGGATAGTGTTGTAGGATCAACGGTAGTATTAGAAGAGACAAGCTCATCAACTCCCGAGTGTGTAGTTTGGGGGCTGAATAGCCCCTGTGATAGGGAAGGATTCTCTCGGAAAGACTCGAGAGGGGAAGAGTGTGTTACCAGACCGGATGAATGGGCTTGCTGGAGCTGCATTATGAGTCTAGCATTGTGTTCCTGAACCTCCTTGAAAGCAGCCTCAAGTTCCTTGTTCCTCTTCTCGAGGGCTTCAACCTCTTGCCTCTTACGTTCACGAGAAGACTGGGCAGCGCGGCGGTTGCGAAGAACTCGCTCCACACGACGCTGTTCCTTTTCATCATCAGTCTTAGCTCGTTTTCTGCAAGCGATGTTAGTGAAGCCGCTCACGATGTCGCTCGAACTAATTCAAGTTCCATACCTAGGGGGAAGATTTGTCTTGGGCTCGGGAAGGACCTGGCCCCACGACTTTCGCTTCTTGGCGGTCTTCTTTTCAGGGGTAGGGGATGATGATCGCGTTGATGAAGCATCGTCCTCTTCCTTGATGTGAGTAAAGGATGATGTCTGATCCTCCGAGCATGACTTGGGTGTCATCATTTCCATTGGGTTCATTGTTGAAGTGGCGCTTGGAGTAGTTGCTGCAAATAGTGATGCAAAACTCTCTCCAGGAATTGACATTAGTGATTCGGTTGGTGAGTCTTGGAATCTGGCCATTGGGGAATCTGTGAACTCCATTGTTGTTGATGTGGTTGTGATTAGGTGTGTAATGTATCGTTGGTTGCGAAAAGAACTGATAGAGGCAGTGAAAGTTAATGCTCTCTATCAAAGTATATCGAAGATATTGTGGGGGCAATAGAGCGGTTATTAGGAGTGAAAGAGTAGGCAGCGATATTCCACCATCACAAGACTCGATCAAGTGTGAGTCAGGGACTAGCCTTGATTGTCGTTGCCTTGATTGACGCTATGAGTCAGGAGATGGTGATGACGAATGGTGCTCGAAAGGATGTAAAGTAAAAGGACAGGCTGTTCTCTTGGGGCTTCACTAATCACTCTCTTTGCAACCATTCGCTGCGTGTGCTTGTCGGTTGCCTTGGATCGATCAGGACAGCATGGAAGGTGGTGCGGACAGGCCCTCTTTATCTCTTGAGGACACGTTGAGAGTTTGGAGGGGCAGATTGTAGTGCCTGAGGCACAGACCCCTGAGCTACCGCCCCCTGAACGTGTTTGGGTATCCTGAAAGGGGAAGGTTCCTCGGATAGCCACCCTTTAGGTGCCGGGATGCTGCTGTGTGCTGTCTCGCAAGCCCGCCCGGCCCCATGCTAAAACAGGCCTTCAGGGGGCGTAACGATCCATCAGAACGCCACCCACTGATACGCGGCGGGCAGGTCACAGCTTGTAGGGCGCTCCTGGCGCTGTATTCAGACTTGTACCTCACCGGGGAAAGACTCCAGACTGGTGGCTCGGCCTCAGCTGCAGGGGGGCTGAGGAATCTCCCCACAGAGGTCTCCTGTAGGTATAATTGGCGGAATAGAACTGATACAGCGCTTTACGAGGACCCATCGGCCGTTCGAGTTTCCCAAAAAAGGGGGCGATCAATCGGAGGCTGTGAGACTTGACAAACCCGCCGTTAGTTAACGGAGCCCGCGGTGCTAGATACGCCGTTCTATGTTAGTAGGTAACGGACCTAGTTGCTCCTTGTGCCTCCTTTTGAACATGGTGCGGCAGTTTGCTTGTTGTCTAGAATACGGATAGTCCTCAAAGAGTTGGGACTCATTCGCAGCTGGAGCAAACCCACTTTAATCAGATGTGAATTGATTGAATAGACGGCAACGTCAAGGTGTGGAAAGAAGGAGGAAATCCACCAGCAACCTATTGACTCTCAAGTTTCTGGCTTTACCTTTAGAAATAAGTGGCAACAAATCGTAAGATAAGCAAGCCCCCATATTCTACGGAGTATCAACACGCATCAGCCATTCTGCTGAGTGGTGCAGTGCGTGCATCCCCCCGCTTCGTCCTTTGAGAAGACAGCGCCCGTGAAATGTCGTGATTTTCCATCTACACACATACATACCGCATGTCGCACAAGGAGCCAACAAAAGCCGTCGAAATGGATCAGCGACATTAGATTCAATTTGGCCGTATGCTATTTTGCTTCCAGGGTGGATTGCATCTGTACAATGACGGGATTCCCTATGAGGAAGATGGGCGAAGGAGATCGAAGGAATGGATCTGACGACGAAGCACTTGGACTGCAGCTTAGCACCGCAATTCTCACCACCGCTCACGATAAGGAGTCAGCTTGCTGGCTGTCAATAATTAGGTACACAGTCAGCAGTTGTAAGCTCTCCACTGCCCATCCAATCCACCAATCCACCAAGCCACGCCAATATCAAACAAAGGGAGAGCCTAGCAATCCACTAGTGAATGCAAGGCAGCATCATGGCTTTATCGGCATTACTGACTATCTATTCTAATGGTGGCCAGCAAGGGATATAAAGTTCATCCCAATAGCGGCCTTCAATACCATCATCAGCTCGACGTCTTTTCGATCACATACCAGTGAAAGGGAGGCAAATCTCAGCTTCAATCAACTGACCAGGAATCCACACATCAGGCATCAAAGTCAAGACAACGTAGTGTAAAGCAAAGCAATCACCAAGCCACTGAGTTTAGTGCCTGGTCGTACGTCGTAGTAGTCTGTAGATGAGCTGCTCTTACATTCGAAGCCTCGTCATGCTTGGCACGGCATTAGAATCAATCTCACCAGGCCTCAAGTCAAACTCATCTCAACCAATTCCCCAATGACTTCGTAAAGCCGCGCAAGTCCCCCGTATACTGATCACATAAGACGACATCGTCTCTTCTTTACTGGGTATGAATATAAGCTCCCGATCGGCGGCAACATTTGAACTTGGCGACTGGGCTGACGCTGACCGACACGACAGCAGCGCCTCATCAAGTGGGAACTCGTGTACTTACTACGTACTCCGTATGTTCCAAGAAAAGAACCCGACTTACGGAGTACTATATGCAAGACCTACCGCCGGCCCTACCGGGTACATATCCGTCAAGACCAAAGCCCACCACTAATACCACCTCCTGCTTTTGTTTCGCTGGTGAAGGGTTGGCTCTGGAATCTCAAAGGCCTCCGTAATTATCCACCAGAAGACCCATCATTGCTATCATCGCACCGTCAATCCTTCTCCTACGTAGTAGTGTAGCAAACCGTCTGTTGGAGCTGACTGCCTATTGCTGAGATCCCAGGGTTCATGGCCTTAGGCCTGGAAGGCTACCAAGTCGACATCAATAAGTCTTGTCAAGGCTTAAGTTTTGGTTTTGAGTTTCGCTTACGCAGGCACGAATATTGGTTGGAGATCGTGGGAAACATGCAGCTTGTGGGATGTGATATACGGCCTAATTGCTAATTGTCAATGTTTACTGCAACCTCGCTCGTACCCCGCTACCGAGCGCTCTCTCAACGCGGTGAAGCAATGCCTGCAATGCCTGCAAATAGCAGTACTGTACGGTTTACTACAAACCCACACTATCTCATTCTATTGGCTTCCTTTTCTGTTTTTCCATTTGTCCAATTCGAACAATTTGATGGAGCCTGAACCGATTATTTGATTGGCAAACCCCGCAAACTGGGTCTATCTTTAAGAATACTGAAATAGATTGGTAACAGAATAATCACCGACACGCTAGGTTTGTTTTACCAACTTGTTCGAATTTGTCAGATGGAAACGATATTCAGTCCGTGATCCAAAATTGCGAGCAAAGTTCAGCTTCAACTATCCAAGCCTCAATACCCACGCGGAGAGACTAGAAATGCAACTTGTGAGTTTTGCCCATTCACAACCGCCAACTGACTTGACTCTTGGGTTCTTTGATCAAGTTCCCTTCTTGTTCAGTAGCTCCACGGATCACATCCCCGTTACCAGGAATGTGACGCTAGCCCAACACCAGAGCTGCCTTTATTTAGCTGCCATATCGCTGGGACGTGGGCTCCTTTTCTTGGCGAAGACGAACCAGCTAGAGTTGATCTTGTCGCACAGGGAGCGGTAATCTAGCCGAATCTGCCAGCCGCGAGTGGCATACGAGAATGTCGAGAAGGGGTTCTTTCAGACACGGAAGGGAGAGACATGCCAACGGCCAAAATCGTAGGGAGAGACGCGAAATGCATCGGAATTGATTAACCAACCCGCCTTTCAGTGTCTGTTTCTCGTTTCCTCTCTGTCTCAAAAGTACCATGTTTCACTTTTAAGAGATCTCCCCGTTCCTTGCCTGGCAGAGGCATTGGCCAACCCTGATCTTCAAGAACCCCCTTTCTTAATCCCTTCCGTCCTAGGGATGATAGTTTTCTCGGGAGACCCTGATGTTCAACTCAAATTCCATCAAGTTTCCAGCTCGCATCAATCCCCTGACTTCCTTTCTGGTACGATAGTTTCTCCGTCGGAGTGATACAGTCCATACGATAGTCCATTGATAGAGTTGCGCGCCAGTGAGTTCCTAGCGCAAGAGAGAGTTTGTGGGTTTTCTAATTCCAAACATAGCGTACCCCTGGACTGCAATTTCACCATCATCAGAACTTCATTGATTCAATTAATCTCAACCCCCATTCCTGAACTGTCTCTCATCTCTGCACCATGCTGCAGCGTGGAATCTCATCTCATATTTGACGTGGCCCCGTATTGTGTCAGGTTGGCCGACTCTTTACCTTGGATGAGAAGGTGATAGAAGCACTACGAATCCACTATAATCAACATCAGACTTCTCTCATAGGCATTGGTTGCTCGCTAGCCATGTCAAATCTCCGTGAGTCAAGTGTTTTCAGCTCAGACTTTAATATCACTCTCGCACTGATCACTCTCCAACCTCTGTTGTCGCCCAGCCTCCCGAAAGCGTCTGAGTTGCGGCGCCTCCCGAATGGCCTGGACCAAACACTGCTAGGAGTCTAGGACTAAACGTTGTGCGAGACAAGCAAGGACCCTGATCGCCTCAGGTTCCCGCTTAGGCTCCTAGCAGGATGTGGCAGTGGCAGGGGCGGTAAAACGTTAGCGGTTAAGATCGAGTTTGCGATCTCAAAACCGTTGTGCCAGTCCAGTCAAATACGTGAATTATCCATGGTAGTGTTAACGGCAGTCCTGTGATTCAGAGAAATATCGTTGTATATCGCCGTCCTTTAGAGCAGCGCCAGCCCTGCGGCTAGGTGTTGAATTGTTCTTCTCATACTCATCTTCGCGTGTCTGTAGTTTAGATGCTTGTTGTCGTTAATATTTTCAACGCATAGAAATCCTCAACTGGCATAAAAGTTCAAACAGTACAGATGTCATCAATTTTTACACTGGCTAAATGGAAGCATAGCAGCAGGCGTGTTTTGTGATCAGCTCTTGTCCGTAATTCCTGACATTCGAACCTGAGGCGATGCATCTTGGTAATTTTCCTGGTGTCAAACATCGCGATTGATTACAGTCGGTATGCTCTTTCTCGTATCGGTCTCCATCACGCGTGGTGAGTTAGATACTCTAACAACTTATCACAAGGCGTGTGCCATAAATGAGTATCGATGTATTGTCGTCGGCTTCTACCCCCAATGTATTTCATGTTGCTCCTGCTTCCTTTGCGTAGGGGTGATCTACTCCCTGGCTGAGTGAATTGGTAGCGTTGCAACTTGTACAGTCAATCATCATCTAATCCGTTGATAAATATATAACCAGTTTTCCACTACAGCTCATAAATACCACTTGATCTACTCAATTTCCTGCGTTCTCTTGGAGAATGCAACTTCGCAACATTAACAATGATTTGTTAGAGGACATTAAGTTGTCTTTCTTATACGCGGTCTGTAATGGGCGTGTCTGTACCATTGCTTTCTCTCGAGCGTCAATATCTTGCATTGAATACATAATGAATCGCGTTAATAGCACCCATATGCCCTTTCATAGGTATTGTTGCTTACGATTCACGAATTCCAATTGCTTTCATGAACAGCAAGGACAAAACAAGCTACCCTGTATCAGTGCAAATTCGAGGCAATGTGGCTGTGCACAAGCCACAGTTCATTTTTCGAATTATCCAGTGCCTTTCGTTGCGTCATCCGCCCACTTCTCCAGCCTGTCTGCGAGGTGCCCCGCATTCATCAATCGCAAGTCCGATTCTAGGCCTTCGGCCGTTCCATGTCTACCTAACTTTACACTCACATGACATTTGCTGCTTCCTCCAACCTCGATAAACAACCGTAAAATCCTCCCTCGACGATCTCAATAACCTCATCACTCTTACGCGCAAATCGCACACTATCCGCCCATAATGGCAAACCGTCAGCAGGCCCGCGACATGCAAGTCGAGTTCCAGGCTCGCTTCCAAGCCAAGCAGGCTCGCCGCGAGGCCCAAAAGGCCGCCAAACAGGATCCTATCCTCAAGAAGCAGATCCAAGATCTTCTTAAGAAGGGCGAGACACAAAAGGCATACCAGAAGGCCAAGATGCTGCTATCAAAGCAGGCTCTCGCCCAGCAAATGGACCAGATGGCCGACATGGCTGAACTCTCCGCTGCCCAGATTCAGGCCAACAATTCCATGAACCGTATGACCCAGATGATGGCCCAGTCATCACGCACCATGAATGTGGCTCAGAAGAACACCAACCCTGAAAAGGTCAGCCTTTTGCTTCTTATATAACGTCAAACCGAGACTGACAACTATTTAGACTCTTGTTACCCTCGAACAGTTCAAGCAGCAGAACGAAGAATACGCAATGTCCAACGGTATCTACCAAGATGCCATTAGCCAGTCCACCTCTACCCAGGTTGGCGAGGATGCTGTCCACGAGCTTCTCGGTAAGCTGGCTGATGATGCTGGGCTTGAGCTTAGCAAGGAACTCAATCAAGCGACACCCTCGAACGCCGAACCCCAGCAGACCAATGAACCCAGCGCTGAGGAGGAAGATAAGCTGCAGCAGAGACTACGAGCTCTGCGTGCATAGTTTTGCAACTTATTGCAGGGCATGATTAGTATGGAGACTTTTTGGTTCCCACTATGAACGAGCTGGACGATTATGGAAGGTACATTACGGTTGAATTTGGAGAGGTGCGCTTTTTGGTTATGGTTTGGCGTTGGGGATTGGGCGGCGACATGAATTCATTTCTTGTTCAAGAATGGAGACAAATCTTTCTTTTTTAGTTACAAACATCATACATTAGACGGGACATTTGCCCATATCTACTACATATCTGTGACACATCCGGCAAATACCCTGCAACAACTCGATGATGGATGCCTCAGGAACGCTTGAAAACAATGCCCAATAGCGCATACTCTCTTTAGATGCCAGATACTCTGAAACCATGTTTGGCTCACATGTAAAGACTTGCCACTGCGGTGATATCCCGCTTGATCATCTCCTGCGCCTGCTGCATCTTCAGATACAGCTCCGGATCACCCACGATTCTGGCTGCGTTCTTGACCTCGCGGCATGTCTCGTCCAGTCGTGTGATCGTTCGGACAATCGTACCTTCCAACACATCCGTCAAGCCAGTGATATTCTTGAAACTCATTCCACGGGCCCATTCATACACTACTTCCATGAGACCGAACCGTGGCCGAGAGACAAAGTCATTGGAGTCATCCGCGGACTGAATGACCTGTAATCGTGTCTGCACATCGTTTACCTTCTCTGAGATGGCAACAATGGTCTCTTTGCCACGCTCGAGGTTACCTGTTAGGGAAGGTTCCATATCTGTTTTCTCCTGGAATACAAAGGCCGATAGGAGAGCGGCGATTTCAGCAGGCTCGTAGTCGGCGAGGACGTTGTCGAGAATAAGCTCAGTAAGAACCAGTTCATCACCAGAGTGAATTTCGCAGGCAACCTTGCCCTTGAGCTGGATTCGGGTAGCATCATCAATGAACCCAAGCTCCTTGAGCACCTGAACTCGTTGTTCGTAATCAGGAAGAAGCTGAAGATTCTGGTCTGAGAGCGATTGCTGTAGCTGAGAAATATGCTCCTTGATAAGCCATTCATCGTGGCACATAGCAAACTGCGACACTCAATTAGTGATGAGTCTATGCGGACAGAAAAAGGTCAACTTACATGCTTCAAGAAGTTCGAACACTTCTCAGCAGGTGACTCGGATATCGTCTTAACCAACTCGACTCTCTTCTCAACAATTTCCTGTAACTGTAGCTGCTTAATCCGAGAAAGATCCACCTCTTCCCATCTATCATCCCACGAGCCACACAGATCCTGGAGACGATCCTTTGCTTGATGGTAGCCATCGCCCCCCTGGAAGATTTCAGGTATGATACCCTTTGTGACCCATCTTGTAAGACACTCCACGTCACTCAAAGGAACATGTAGCGTCTTGGTCTGCACCCTCTTTTTGCTCTTCGGGAGCTCATGGAAGTATTTGCGGAACGTGGGAACAAATGGCAGCTGATCGGTAGCATCGCGTCGATCCCGAAGGGATTTGATGGCGCATACATGCAGTGTCGGATCTTCTGATGTGCCCTTGTTGCTAACACCGTCTGCCAGAAGAATACCAATAGAACGAATGCCATCCCAGTTAAAAACCACAAGACGATGCTGAGAAAACATTCTGCGTCCTATTGGGATGGCCAAGAGACCCTTGTATAGCTCGAAAGTAAGTCGCTTGAAGTCCTGGGAAGCTTGGTGACATTCGTCCATTGAAACATCACAGATGTCACACGAGTCTCGCTTGACCTTGGCCAAGTCCGCTTGTGCTAGCTTCACATCTTTCTCATGCTCAGGGAGCAATTGTTGAGTAGCATGCTCAGAGAAACTGCGCTTGATCATCTCTTCGATCTTCAACGCCTCCACTCGCAGGAGGTTAAGAATCATGTTGTATGTTAGTCGGAATTGCGACCGTAGTTTGGAAGGTTCTCCCAATATCATGTTCCGTAGATCTGCTACAGGGGGTGCATCATCCAAGCCTCCCGGTGGCACAATGATGACCGAGCCAACAGTATCCAGACCACGACGTCCAGCTCGACCAGCCATTTGGGTATACTCTCCAGGTAATAGATTCCTGAATGAGTGCCCATCGTGCTTGCGGTATCCGGAAAATACTACTGTTCGTGTAGGAAGATTTAGACCCATGGCAAATGTTTCTGTGGCAAACAACACCTTGACCAACGTCTGAGCAAACAGAATCTCTACCAGTTCCTTTACGATGGGCAACAATCCACCATGATGAACAGCGATACCTCTGCTCAGAAGTTCCCTCAGTCTGATGATTTGAGGAAGCTGTCTGTCATCTGGCTTCAAGCGCGCAACCGACTTCTCGATAATCATGTGAATATGACTCTTCTCAGAAGCAGTACAGAAATCTTGGTTGCTGAGAGCATCCGCGTTCTCCTCGCATCGTTTCTTCGAGAACACGAAGATGCAGGCTGGAAGAAGGCTCTGCTTCTTGAGATATTGGACGAGATGAACCCAAAGATTCTTGTCTTGTGCAACAGATGAAAAGCCGCCGGCACGGCCTCCACGGCCCATATGGCCAGGAGCATGGCTTGCTCGAGGTGGTCCGCCGCGACCACGCTGTTGACTGCCTCCTCTTTGTGGGCCACCACCACGTCCACCTCGTTGAGGACCACCCCGTTGGGGACCGCCACGCTGATTGCCTCGTGGGTTGCCTCCACGAGTGGCAACAGTAGTCTCCGCAGGCTTTGCCTTATCCTTCCCTTGAATAGCAAAGTGCGCATCTTTCCAGCCCTTCTCGATGAACTTCTTCTCCGAATCCACAATCTTGTGAATGTCTTTCCCAGCCCAAAGATAATGTTCAAGGGGCACAGGTCGCTTTGGTGTAGAAATAACATATATGTCTTTGTGCTTCGTCCGGCCGACCCAAGATGCGAACTCTTTAGTGTTTGGAACTGTCGCAGATAGTAGAATGAGTGACACATGCTCAGGTAGCATGATGATGACTTCTTCCCATACAACACCTCGCTCAAAGTCGTTGACATAATGAACTTCATCAAAGATAACAAATTCGACATCGCGAATTATGTCAGCTCCTCGGTAGAGCATACTTCGGAGAATCTCGGTTGTCATGATCAAGCAGCTGGCCTCGGGGTTGATCTGAACATCACCAGTGAGGATACCCACCTCATCAAACGTTTGTCTAAAGTCGCGGAATTTCTGGTTGCTCAGTGCCTTAATCGGGGAAGTGTAGATGGCCTTTGTCATGTGCTTCGCAGCCAGTGCAATCGCGTACTCTGCTACAACAGTCTTGCCAGCAGAAGTATGCGCTGCAACAAACACTGAATCGCCGTTCTCTAGATGATAAACTGCCTCCTTCTGGAAAGTGTCGAGTTCAAAGGGCCATTCGTAAGCCATGTCAGGCACAAGCTCTCGGAAATTTGACATGTCATGGTTGATATCGACCATATGCGCCCACTCGCGACCAGCCTTACGGGCGCTCGAGGCTGCAAGGACTCCATGAGGCTCCAGGGCAGGGAATTCGACCGGTAGAATGTCGTCGATATCGTCACCATCCTCCCCAGCATCGGCAGTCTGATCCGCTGACGCAGTGTCTGGAGAGGCGTCATTGCTATCCTCGGGCTCATTTTCTGCTTCCTCTGGATCCTCTTCGAGCACTTCCTTAACGGCATTTGCATCTTCTTGGCTCATAGTTGTCTTTTTCTTGGTGAAGTCGATTCCTCTGCTTAATCCTGGCGCTACCTCGAGTAACCCACCCTCAGCGCCAAGCTGAATCACTCGTTCCAGCCTGTTTCCTGTACTACTAGTCTCCGCAAGACCTCCTGTGTGAACTGAGTCCTCAAACGCCGCTGTAGCTTCAATACCCTCTAGACCACCAGGAGCGAACGGAAAGAAGCCTGCAGCGCCTCTCACGAAGTCGGCACGGTTTGCAGGTTTCCTGGATAGACTTGTCGAGTTCTTGGCTGTAGCACTATTTGCAGGGACAGTGACGTTCTTATAACCAGTGACACGGCCTTCAAGTCCATGACGTTGGAATCTGGTGAGAGTTCGAGTATGTGGTGGAGCCACCTTGAACAGAGACGTGTAGTCAGCTTCAAAGTCCCATCGTTGCTGAAGACAGTTGAGCCACTCGGGCGAGAACTCAGGTGAAGGCGAGAGGAGGAGCTCCTCTAGGTGACGTTTGAGCTCCTCAGGCTGTTGAGTAGCAGGTTTGCGCTGACCGGTCTCTTGAGGCCCTCCTTCGAGGAAAGCATCTATACCCGCCATGCCTGCTTGACTGCGGCGAATAGTAGACGATGTTTCTCCTTTTTCACTTTGTGTGTTGAGCGAAGATGAAAGTGATGAAAGCTCCAAGTTAAAAGTGCCCCACCATTGACGTTGGTGATTCAGACATTCAATGGCGGGACACTTGAGCAGCTTACAGCTCCACTTCGCTTACCCTGTACCAACCGATCATTGATTTCGACTCTTGATATGATCAGTTGACATGCAATATAACGTCTTCTTCCGATGGGTGGTTTGAATGTTCTTCGTATGCAATATCTTGGATTTACGCCTTCGTTTACACGCGGTTTTCTTCAATGCGTTACACACCAGAAGTAGATGCTACAGCTCATCGAAGTCACGATGTTTGTGGCAGCCAAGTTCAGTAATGAAGTATTTGCACGCTACGCCATACTACCTCTAAGTCACAAGTCAATGAAGCACAGATATGAATTGGTAGATCATTAATAAGACGGGTGCCCTGCCCTGACTATACATGGCAACACGGGGTAAAATTACATTTCCTTTCCTTCCGCACGTCTATCAAAAAAAGCGTCCATCAAATACGCCAATTGGACCGGATCTTCATCCGCATCTCAATTCCGATGGCCACGATGAGCAGCGCAAGGCATGCTCTGCCAAACTCGGTAGACAGGCATAGGCGCCGTTCTGACATTGCAAGCAGCTGGACCGGATTCACTCTCAACCTTCATTCTCTTTTTACAGGCGAAGGACCTTAGCAGCGTAGTCCTCAATCAGCTGCTCAGTAGGGAATGACATCTCCTCAAGCTTCTGGGCATAAGGTGTAGGAACCTCAGCACCAGTGACTCGGGCAGCAGGGGCATCAAGGTAGTCGAAGCCGTACTCCATGGTCAGAGCAAGAATCTCAGATCCGACTCCGAAAGCAGGGTAGCCGGACTCGACGGATAGAAGACGGTGGGTCTTCTTGACGGACTGAATGATAGTCTCAACATCAAGAGGCTTGATGGATCGCAGGTTGATGACCTCAACCTCGACGCCGTACTTCTTCTTGAGGTTCTCGGCGGCAACAAGAGACTGGCCAACAGTGCGCCCCAGGGTGACGATGGTCAAGTCCTTACCAGATCGCTCAATCTTGGCCTTACCGAAGGGAATAACGAAGTCATCCTTCTGGGCGGCCTCGGACATGGGGAAGCTCTGACCGTACATCAACTCGTTCTCGAGAACACAGACAGGGTTGGGATCACGGATAGCGGCCTTCAGCAGACCCTTGGCATCCTCAGCGCTCCAGGGGGAGACAACCTTGAGACCAGGAATGCTGCCGTACCAGGCAGAGAAATCCTGGGAGTGCTGGGCACCGACACCAGCAGCGAAACCGTTGGGACCACGGAAGGTGATGTTACAAGGCTGGATACCACCAGACATGTAGAGGGTCTTGGCGGCGGAGTTAATGACCTGATCGATGGCCTGCATGGCGAAGTTGAAGGTCATGAACTCGCACTAAACGGTTGGAACAGAACGGTCAGACTCTCGTTGAACAATTGAAGAGCACTTAGATACTGGATACTTACGACAGGGTGAAGACCACTCAGGGCAGCACCAACAGCGAGACCACAGAAACCAGACTCGGTGATAGGAGTGTCAATGACACGCTTCTCGCCGAAGCGGTCGAGGAGACCCTTGGTAACCTTGTAGGCACCGTTGTACTGGGCAACCTCCTCACCGAGGATGAAGACCTTCTCGTTCTGGGCGAGCTCCTCTGCGAGAGCCTCGTTGAGCGCATCTCGGACAGTGTACTCCTTGACGCCGGAGCTCTGGCTGTCGGCGTAAGATCGGGTCTGGGCGGAGCCGAAAACAACAGGTCGCGCAAGAGCCGCGCGAGTGACGGCAGACTGAGCGAACGACGGGGCAGCGGGAGCGCGGAGAGCCCGAGTTGAAGCAGCTAGGCGGGCTGCGGGTCGAAGAATGCGAGACATGATGGGCGTTTGTTGAACAGTCAATTGACCCAGGAGTCGGGAGGAGGATGGCCGGCGGTCGACGAGAAAGAGAAACGAAGAGTCAAAGGCAAGAAGCTGCAGAGGACAAGCTTCTCTTAGTTCCCGGGTCGTCGACGTTGACTTGGGAGTTGAAAATGGTGATGAACTGAAGTTGGTGTTGAGAAATGAAACAGTCGGGTTGAGAGAGGGAATTTCACCGAAGAACGCTTCTGCTGGCCAGCTATCAGTTTTTTTTTGGGGCCAGTCGGTACGTATCGTGCCGGAACTGCGAGGTACCTGTGCCCTCACCACTTTCCAGTGACTAAAAGAGTACCCGCTCTCCAAAACCCCCCGAGTGAGCCTCCGTTAGCTCGGGCAGCTTTATCCCTCTTACTCCCCGCCTACAACGCCTTTGAGCCACCAGGAGCGACCCCTGCTGCCATTGATTGAGTGCAGCACACTGCTCGGGAAGGGGAGGGTAGCCAACTAGAGGTGAAGCACCTATCAGAGCTCAGAATTCACCCTTTTGACCCGTTCAACCAGTCTGTTGGGGAACTTGGACCAGGGGATACGACAAGAATGCGGAATACTTCAACGTAAGTACTACACATAAAGATGCTGGCTTTGTGCTTCACATTGACTCGTGAGAGCCCTACGGTAACATAGAGATATGTATAAGTAACATTTGAGAATATCTAAAACCCAGAAAATTATCTCATTGATAGGAAGAGAAAAGACCCTGGGACCAGGGGCATGAGGGACCATCTGCAGATCTCCACTCAAAGGTGAAAAAGTGAGTGTAAGTGCACCATCACCCACATTCAGATAACGGTATCGGAGAAACAAGAGCCCGCCTATTTCAGTCACAATCACATCAATTGTAGGGCTGGCTGTTTTGACGTGTATGAAGTTGTGCTATCAATGACGAGAAATCATGGAATTGTATAGGTATGTGTATTACAATTATAAGCCAGTATTGTCCCCAAAACTCCTCTGCCTTCTGTATCCTCTATATCATGAGGCCGGCTACTTCGTGTGTATGCATCATCAGCCAGCATAAATTGCCCCTTTTAATCTTCATAATATGTTTTTGTTAAAGAATTTCGTTGTCATGACCCTGTTCGCTTACGCAGCAGGCTTGCGTGCCACCATGAGGTACATAGGGGTGAAGAGATGATCCCGACCGCCAGCGACCAGGCAGTCTGCAGCGAGAGCCAGACTGTCAGCAGTCTTCTTGGTGCCTGCAGGAGCGAGCTTGAAGGTCTCAAGGAGACCAGCCAGGTTGTGGGCAATGGTTCGGCCCCAGGTGGTCATGCGGACAATGGTGAAAATATCACCAACGGACTGGATGTAGCTGAGCTGGCCAGACAAGGGCCACCACCAGGGGAGAGCATCGGGGCGCATTGCCAGATCCTCGTGGTGGAGCATCTCAAAGCCAGAGTCCTTGATGGCATCAACGCCCTCGGAGACCTTGCACATGTTGGAGATACCATCACCCTGCTCGATACCCAATCGAATCTCGCGGTGGCGGAGGTTATCATTGTCATACTCGTCGGTCATGAGCCACTCATAGACACCGAAAACGCCACCAGGCTTGAGAACTCGGAAGATCTCACTGTAGATGCCTTTGAGGGTAGGGGCGTGACAGGTAGCCTCAATGGCATAGACGGCATCAAAGCTGTTGTCAGGGAAGGACATTTGCTAATTAAGGGGTTAGCTTAAAGGAAGGGGTTAGAGATTGTTGGAAGCACGAACCATGAAGTCACCCTTGACAAAGTTGAGCTGGTTCGACAGACCCTCCTTGAAGGCGTAGTGGGTGGCTCGCTCAATCTGGTAGTCATTGTTGTTGAGACCAGTGATGTGGGCGCCTGTGAACTTGGCGATCTCGCGAGCGGGACCACCAACACCACAACCGACGTCGAGGACCTTCATACCCTCCTTGATGCCAATCTGGTGGGCAAGGTAATGCTCGTGACGGGCAATGGCCTGGTAAAAGGGCTCGCCCTGAGAGAATCGGCAGAAGTGGAAGGATTGACCCCAACCGTATTCGTAGAGATCGGTGGCAAGGTTGTAGTAGCTACACACCAACAAGTCAGTATATGATATGACAATGACAGTCTCAGACATGACCCGAGAGTCGCGGCGGAACAAAGGAGAGAATCAGATCACTTACTGTCGGGTCAAAGTGGCGTATTGGGCTTGACGAGCCTGACCGCTGTGTTAGTCTGGCCATAGAGTAATAGGAGGGGTATGTGAAATGGTCTTACAGCTCGCTCCTCAGGAGTCTCGTTCTCAGCGGGCTTGTTATCCCAGTGCTTGAAATACTCGTCGACAGCAGCCTGCTTAGCAGAACCGCCCTTGCGGAACATAGCAGCAACACCACCTCGAGCCTGGGCTGAAGAACCGTGCATGGCCTTGTTGAAGTCGGCATCGCGCTGGTGATCCTCGCGCTCGAGGTTGGAGTTCGATGAGGCAACCATGTTGAATATGGTGGAAAGTGTTGAAGTTGAAGAGAAGAGAATGGAAAGTGAGCAAGTGAAGAAGGACAGCAAGCAAATTAAAGATTGATTGAAAAGTCGAAACTCAAAAGGGAGTGGGTTGGTTTTAATGGCAGAAGGTTAGGTACGCAGAGCAACGGCTTGTCGCAACAAATTTCAGGGCCCTCCCCTGACTGCACAAGCCATCCCGTCTACGGGCATCCAATCTCAAATGTGAATTGGGCGATGTCCGTACGCTATACCTGATGAGTATTAGGTCCCCTGTCTATCGCTTGGGGATGTGCAGCGTAGGGGGCCGGGCTTTGATCTGGGCGACCCCGAGAGAACACGACCAAAAGCAACACACTCTCCACAAGGCTTCGAGCTTCATGTGATAAAGACAGGGATTTGACAAGCTCCCACTTTCTTCCACTTTCTTTGACTTTGATCGGGTTTGATTTGCCACTGCATAAATTACACACGCTCATCCTTGTACTTGTGCCTACGCACTCGCCACATATCGGGAATATTTGGCGGTGAGAGTGCAGCCAAACAAATAGCTGGGTGCATTTGCGAGAAACGATACGAATACGAACGCGTCTACGAGATAGCATCGTCCTTGACTGTCTAGGGGAAAAAATAAAACACGGGCCGTGAGTCTGCCACCAAGATATCTTTAATCGAGTAGAATAATATTAAATAAAATTACTTCTCTTAACTCAAGTATATCTTAAGTATCACTAAAGCTTCCTCTAAATTTTTCTTGTTTATATTCTTATTATCCTTTTACATTAGACATTACGGCGAAAGAGTCGTAATATCTGGTGAATTTCACGTTGCTTGTTTTATTTCTCCCCGAGGACTGTTTAACGACGTAAAGCATACGCCGGTTATTAGTACGGCCACTAACGGGAAAGCAGAGTGTGATGACATCGTTTCTGTCATGGTTATAATAACGTTCTAACGGATTTTTGAAGCATTTGTCGATCTTAAACGCCCTATCGGGGTCTCGGAGTTGTTCAACAAGTAGAATGATCGTTTTCGTATTGAATGAACTCAAAGTTCACGAAAACCTCCGGCATAGAAAGTTAGCGAGTTATCTCAGAATGCTCTATGACATACATGACGAGACTGAAATACCTCTTGTCATGATACGTCTCTAGTCTATAATTTCTATCTATGCTTGGTTAACAACGTGCAGAAACTTTGATTTGGTAAACTCCGTATTCTTATGGGAACCCCCCAGAATGACTCTTATGCAATGTCATACACGGTACACCGCAATAAAAAAGTCTTCAGACTTTTCAATAGACACCACTTCTCCAGAACTTTGATGTTGGATCATGTCAGAAACTAGCCCCTATAAAATGATGCTACCCAATAATCTACTCATTGAAGTTCCTAATCCAGTAATCCTCGAATATGGCATCCCAGTCACGGATGAGCAATCGATAACTCTGCGACTCGGTGCTTATCGATAAGGGAAATAGTCTTTGCCCAATGGCGGCCATCTCCGACCCTCAAGTTGGAGTCTGAGACCATAATCTGTATTACATAAGGTGGCGGATGACCGAATTTCCGCGCCTCAACTCCAAAAGTCATCACAGACAACTTGAAGCTTTCTTTGCGCATATCAATACTTCATCTCACCACGATGCCGCCCCAGATCAAGCAAGATCTCAACCGATCAGGATGGGAGACCACCGATTTTCCTTCCGTCTGCGAGACATGTTTGCCTGAAAACCCTTACGTTAAAATGCTTAAAGAAGACTATGGCGCTGAATGCAAGTTGGTATGTCGCGTTGATTCCCTTCGTATTTTTGTGTTAACATGATGCTGACCTACTCTTCAACAGTGCACCAGGCCTTTCACTATTTTCTCTTGGAGTGGCACCCGCGCCAACGGCCGTAAGAAGCGAACGAACATCTGCCTGACCTGCGCGCGACTCAAGAACTGCTGCCAATGTTGCATGCTCGACCTTTCCTTCGGTCTTCCCATCGTGGTACGCGATGCTGCACTGAAGATGGTTGCGCCTGGCCCACAGTCCGACATCAACCGAGAATACTTTGCTCAAAACAACGAGCAGCTTATCGAAGAGGGAAAGGTTGGACAAGAGGAATATGAAAAGACGGATGAGAAGGCGCGTGAGCTACTACGAAGACTCGCAAACAGCAAACCCTACTTCCGTAAGGGCAAGGCAATTGAAGAAGGCGAGAGTTCCAAGGGAGGAAATGTGGCTGTCGGCGCTGGTCTCGGCGGACCTGGTCCAATTCGAACCCGAGATTCAAAGGCAGCTGCGGCTGTTGGAGCAAAGGCTGGTGGTAAGGGCCGTCAGGTTTTCCCCAGTGCTGCTCAGTTGCCCCCAAGCCCGCGCGACTGGCTTCCTCCCGCCGACAAGAACATCATGTCGCTGTTCGTGACTGGAATCGAGGATGACCTACCTGAGTACAAGCTTCGCGACTTCTTCAAGGTTTACGGCAAGATCAAGAGTTTGGTCTGCTCGCACATGTCACATTGCGCTTTTGTCAACTATGAAACCCGGGACGCGGCTGAGAAGGCGTCGGAGACATGCCAGGGCCGCGCTGTGATTGCTGGATGCCCTCTCCGAGTTCGATGGGGACAGCCGAAGGCAATTGGCACCATGGACAAGGAGCAGAGAACCCAGATGCTACGCGATGCCAGGCAGCGCCAAGGAGGGTCTCAGAGTCATGGTTCGCAAGCGACCGAGGGTGGCAGTGGCTCCTCGAACCGACCTGCAGCCCTGCCCGCGCCAGTGGCAGCACCTCCAGGAGCATCTGATACTCCTGCATACGCCGCCCTTTCTGGAGATTAGATGAAGTTATGACTTGTTTTATGTTAATTACAGGGTATATACATTACCTTTCGGGAGTTTGGCGTCAGGAAAAGGACATCACGGAAACGATGGTTTCATTAGCGACAGAATTTCATCATGGCGGCTGGAGATTACTTGAGAGATAGGAATGAAAAGAGTGAGAGTGATGATCATTTTGGCGCAACTGTTCCTATAGGGTATCATGACAGTAGTTTACAAATTATACAGAGGGAAGAAGATTCTCCCTTTATTTTTTACCACCGCAGCAGCCACCCTGAGCCATGCCTCTGCCAGCCGTCTTGATAGACTCGTTGTCGCCTCGCTCAATATCCTCGTGTATTCGCAGCTCTATATTACTAGTTAGTTCCTGCTTGCTCCACCCACCACAATCTAGCTCGAACTCACTGTAAGTGTTGTCGTCCTCTTCTGTTTTTTGTCCCTGGATCACGTTCTGTCGGAGGACCTTCGCAACATCCTCTGCGTGCTTGATCGCAGCAGGGGCAGTGGAAGCATCGATCGAGGCCTTTTGACGGAACTCGTTTCGGATCTGGAGTTGAGCCGCAGACAAAATAGGAGCATCACCTTCAACCATTAAAGTCAGCACAGCCCGCCAATACGTTTTGTTGTATCAAAAGAGCGAGGTTCGCCGTTCAGCTGCAGAATGGTTGCATACCTTGAAAGGCGACTCGCGCCGCGCGCATCAGGTGTCGGTAGGCATTGAGAGCAGGAACGTTGGTCATTTCGAGGTCTGGTGACTCTGAGGAGTCGAGAAATTCAGATACTGAGGCTGGCGCAAGATTCGTTTGTATGTTGTGCCGAGGTTTGTTAAAATCGAGTCGGGGATGGCTTTGAAATCGAGAGAGAAAAAAGACCAGTTCAAGCTCAATCGGATTGGATGTTTGTAACGCCTGCCCGGACGGCTCAGCGGGGTCTCGGGAGGCCCGATCACTGAGCCGGGGAGCCTTCAGGTCGTTCCCGACACCTGATAGCGTCGTAGTAGAGTGGTTCAGGGCAACCTCCCGCTACAACAGGCCCGGAATAAACACAGCTTACACTAAAACGTTTACCCCGCCAATAACATTCATGGTGGGGGAAGTCGATCAATGTGCGCCATTGAAAAAAATATTATTGCAGCCAAAAAACCTCCAGGGATTTTTTCTTTCCATCACCACCAAATCCACTCATCACATAATGGCTTCTGTGGCTACCGTTACCCTCCCCCTTCCCGCTCTCCCCAGCGGCTGGGCTGCTGACAAGGATTTCAAGCCCGTCGGCAAGCTTTCTGAGGCTACTCAGCGAAGCATCGAGCCTGTTGGACCTCACTTCCTTGCCCACGCCCGACGAGCCCGCCACAAGCGCACATTCTCTGAGGATGACCGTATCCAGGCCCAGGAGAGCGCCAAGAACGTCGAGGATGGCGACGTCAGCGACGAGAGCGAAGACGAGGATCCCATGATGCTCCAGCGTGAGGCTAAGGACTGGAAGGTATGTGGCTGTTCTGATGCCATCTAAATACTGTACCTAACATTTATGATCACAGACCCAGGACCACTACAAGATTCTCGGTATCTCCAAGTACCGCTGGAGGGCCACTGAGGACCAGATCAAGAAGGCCCACCGCAAGAAGGTTCTCAAGCATCACCCCGATAAGAAGGCTGCCCAGGGTCGTGCCGAAGATGATCAGTTTTTCAAGTGTATCCAGAAGGCTACAGACGTCCTCCTCGACCCCATCAAGCGCCGCCAGTTCGATTCCGTCGATGAGGAGGCCGATGTTGAGCCCCCCACCAAGAAGCAACTCCAGAAGACCGACTACTATAAGGCATGGAGCAAGGTCTTCAAGTCTGAGGCTCGTTTCTCCAAGACACACCCCGTCCCTTCATTTGGCGGTGCCGACGCCACCAAGGAGCAGGTCGAGGAATTTTACAACTTCTGGTATAACTTCGACAGCTGGCGAACATTTGAGTACCTTGACGAGGACGTCCCTGATGACAACGAGAACCGTGACCAGAAGCGACACCAGGAGCGTAAGAACACCAACGCTCGCAAGAAGAAGAAGGCCGACGACAACGCCCGTCTCCGCAAGCTGCTAGACGATGCTTCCGCCGGTGATGAGCGTATCAAGCGCTTCCGACAGGAGGCCAGCGCCGCCAAGAACAAGAAGCGTTTCGAGCGTGAGGCTGCTGAGAAGAAGGCCAAGGAGGATGCTGAGGCTGCCAAGGCTGCTGAGGAGAAGGCTGCTAAGGATGCTGAGGTCGCGGCCAAGGCTGATCGTGAGTCTTCCAAGAAGGCCAAGGAGGCTGCCAAGAACGCCGTCAAGAAGAACAAGCGTGTGCTCAAGGGCTCCGTCAAGGACGCCAACTACTTCGCCGCCGGAGAGCCCTCACCCATTGACATCGACTCCGTCCTCGGCGATGTTGAAACCATTCAGGCTAAGATTGACCCCGACGAGATTGCTGCTCTCGCTGGCAAGCTCAACGGTCTCAAGGTTGCCGATGAGATCAAGTCTGTCTGGGTTGGTGAGACTAAGAGACTCGTTGAGGCCGGCAAGCTTAAGGAAGGAGATGTCAAGGTCCTGGTTTAAGTGAGGTGTGCTGTGTGGTTGAGAAAAGTGTTTGTTGAGTTATTATGATGGGTTCTAGATAAAATAGATACGACGATATGGCTTCTAGATCAGAATAGACGAGCCTTAAGACCATGTTCAAGCTGCTTGTTTCTCCCATTCCATGTTTTCAACTTACATGTGATGTAACTGAAATTGAATCTCTTGCCAGTTCTTCCACGATGGACGGTATTTGTTTTCTTGATGATGGATGTCTTCAAAAAGATCCGGTCTCAAGGTCCTTCCGTCAACAATTAATCTCGTCAAGAAGCCTTAAAGGGGAAAAGTATTCATACACGACCACTAAGATGCTGCCACCTTTCTTTAGTCTTCAATTCTTGCTATAACGACTCGGAAAGATATGAGTTCGAGTTGATAAATACTCTTAGTTAAGCTCTATATGAGACATTATAAAGATCCTGAGGTGATATATATATGTACGAAAAGAAGAAAGATCAAATGCCTTACTGCAAGTAAATAAGTAAAGAACTCCGGCCTAAGAGAAATATCACAAGAGCTTCCACATGGCCCTAGTTTTGTGTAGCGGCTCCATCCAAACGCTAGTTCACTTCTAAATACCTATGCCTCCCTGTCTAAGGACTGCCCCAATACCATCTCGTAGTAAAGCCCCCTCTTTGCAACAAGCTCGTCGTGTCTGCCTCTCTCAACAATCTTTCCTCCTGCGAAGACGCAGATGACATCGGCATCTCGAATCGTGCTTAGTCGATGTGCTACCGCGACCGTCGTTCTTCCCTCGGCGGCTCGGTCCAGTGCCTCCTTAACTACCTTCTCGCTCTCCGTGTCGAGTGCGCTAGTGGCTTCATCGAGGAGTAAGAGGCGAGGTTTGCGGATTAGTGCCCTGGCGATGGCAATGCGTTGACGCTGGCCACCTGAGAGTGAGAGACCTTGGTTACCGCAGGGCGTAGTAAGACCTTCGGGGAGGGAAGAGACGAATTCGTAGACATTGGCTTGCTTGCAGGCCTCGATAATGTCGGCTTCGGAGGGATCACCCTCTTCAATGCCGAGGGAGATGTTCTCCCTAATGGAGCCTTGATACAAAACTGGTTCTTGCTGAACGAGTGCAATGTCTCGTCTGTGTAGGCGTCTGTCCCTTGTCTTAATATCTTGACCGTCTGCTTGTATTGTGCCAGTTGTAGGGTCATAGAAACGCTGCAGAAGTGCAATCATGGTTGACTTTCCACATCCAGATGCTCCTACCAGAGCCACCATTTTGCCTGATTCGATGCTGATATCAACTCCCCGTAGAACCTGTAGCTTAGGTCGACGAGGATAAGCAAAGGTAATACTATCACAAGAGACGTCGACACCCTTTTCAGATATGCTCTTCTCGCTTCCTAAAAAGCCTAGCCCATTACCTGCATTATCGTGTAGGGCCCTTTGACGCCGAAGTTGAAAGATGTAGTTGATGGCAGTTCGCGCTTTGGTGATACTAGTAGTGTACTGGAACAGCATTGCTGATGTTTCACCGGAGAAGACGACAGCGATAAAGATGACGTAGAATTGGTCTGTGGTATACTCGCCGAACGAGACAAGGCGTCCACCGTACCTGGTACTTGTTAGTGCTGCCTTTCTTCTGAAGTTATAATACTGTACTCACCAAAAGCCCAATGCCATGGCAAGAAAAGATGCCGATTGACTGAAAGAGTAAAACAACATCTTCCAGCCTAGGCCTGCGATAGCTTCCTTCGCAAGCCCCTCAAGCGCACTGCTATATCTGTCAATGACAGCTCGCTCCAAAGCCAGTGACGAAACCGTCCGGATTCCCAGAACAGCCTCCGAAGCCAGGCTACTACTCTTAGCAAACCGTCCGGCAGTATCTTCGTCAAACTTGTATTCGAGCCGAATGCGCACGTATCCGGAGCCAACAAGTACTGGTAAAGCAGCTAAGGTGAGCACAAGTCCCAACTTCCAGCCGTAAGCAATGGCAAGAATAGAGCTCGAAAGAACAGTAACAATGTTAATCATAATGAGGGACAGGTTCATAGATAGCAGCTCCTGAAGACTCGTGGGCTCAGCGGCTAGTCGTGAAACGAGGGCACCAGTTCCGCGGCCGGGATCGTCAAAAAAGATCATGTCTTGTCGAAGAGTGTTATCAAAAAGCTCGCTGCGGTAAACAGTCATGACATGCTGAGACTCGTCAGAATTTTAAGCCCCAAGGGTCAGGCAGAGACCGTTTACTTACCTGACCAATTTCATTACAGACCCAGCCGGCTGCAGCATAGATAGCGAAGTTGGCGAGGGCAACTACGAAAAACATCAAGGAAAAGAAGTTTGCCTCGCTGACATCAATAGTCTCAAAAGCTTTCATAGTCCTTGCGAAGAGAACAGCGAGTGCTGGGTATGTGCCGCCTAAGCAATAAGGTCAACTTCCGTATCTCTAGCATAATGTGACAGAACTTACCTCCTAAAAGCGAAATGATAACAAGAATGAACCCGGAGAACCACAAAGACCTTTGTTCCTTCACAACGAGATACAGTCCTTTCAAGAGGCCGTAGTTGATTCCGTCGTTCTGGGTGATATCTGCCGTAGCATGCTGGGAAGCACGAGACAATACAGGATCAAGACTAGCAACCGGTTCATCCTTGTCCGTCTCATCATCTTCATCCAACGATGAATCGCTACCCTTACCAAGATCTTGCAAGCGAACAAGACGTGAGTACGTACCGCCTTGCTGAATGAGGGAATCATGAGAGCCTTGTTCGATAGTTTCACCCTTAGCCATGACAATGATATTGTCAGCATCTCGGATCGTGGACAGGCGATGAGCAATGACAATCATTGTTCGGCCCTTGGCTACGTTATTAAGAGCTTTCTGCACGATCTTTTCGGCGTTAGGGTCGAGAGCACTGGTAGCCTCGTCCAGCATCAAGACTTTGGGGTTGGAGATAATGCTTCGAGCAATGACTACACGTTGCTTTTGTCCACCAGACAATGATGCTCCTCGTTCACCGATCCAGGTATCGTAACCCTATAATGAAGTCAGTAAGGACATGCCAGACTTGAATGGGAGAACGCACATTAGGCAATGTCTCAATGAAATCATGCGCATAGGCTGATTGACATGCATCGACAACCATTCTTCGCTTCTCCTCTTCCGGAAGGTCGATCAAGGGCGTACCGGTTAGACCGTCGACAACATTCTGGTAGATGGTACCGCTGAACAAAGTTGGTTCCTAAGTAAGTGTCAGTGCTGTCTTGACCCTTTTGCGTCAATCAATCTTTTGCGTCTACCTGTTGAACCATTCTGATGTTGGTGCGTAGCCACTGAAGGTTCAAGCTCTCGACAGGACGTCCATCCAGTGTGATCGATCCACTGCTCGGCATATACCATCTTTCCAACAGCCCAAATATCGTACTCTTTCCCGATCCACTGGCACCAACAAGAGCGGTTGCTTGATCGGCAGGAATATCGAGATCCAGAGAGTGAAGAATCGTCACATTAGATCGCGAGGGGTATGCAAATCGAACCCCACGGAACTGAATGTTTCCCTTGAAATCGGGGATCTTTTCGCCCTCTTCGGACAAAGCATCGATCTGTGACTTGCGATCAATCATCTCGAACATCTCTTGCGCGGCAGCCGTGGCTTTGGAGATGGCTATTGTCTGGGGTGCAATTTGAGTGAGAGCAGTGGCAGCAACAAGAACTGCAAATATGACACTAGAAACGTGGGTGTTAGCCTATTCAGTCATACACAGGAATTGACAAGAGACTCACGTAACCACTGTGCCTGGCTGAGTGATCTCGCCCTCCGAATACATCCTCATGCCCTGCCAAAATGCTAATCCATAGCCTGCAAAGATACAGAAGAATTCTGTAGGGAAGAGAACCATGTAGACCCAGGACTTCTTGTGGCCGATTCTTTTCGCCTCCTCGAGCGTGTTGGTGAAGCGTTTCGATAACTTGGGAAATGCCCAGAAAGCGTGGGCCGTACGAATAGTAGAGAATGCCTCCTCAGCCAAAGAACTCGACCTCGAGTAGACATCGAACATGGCATACTCATAGCCGGTATCGATAGCGACGCAGATAATAGTTACGACAAGGTTGACCGGGATGATAGCGAGGACAATCAGGGTCAGTTTCCACTGGACAGCAAACGCCACAACAAAGGCCGAGACAAAGGTTGAGAGAGCTGCGATAGTGGTGCCGAATTTTTCGGATATTCCTTGGTTGATCAAGTTTCCGTTGGTTGTGACCTGACCAGGAATCGATGATGCGGGAGAGTCGAAGAAGGCAACCTCTTGGCGAAGTGTGCTTCGGACAAAGTCAACACGCAATGATTTTGTGGTGTTGATGGCTGCGATGGAGACAAGTATCTAATTTTATAATTAGCACGTAGTTTCGTCTGGCCAAGTAAAACAATAGTTCCTTACTGTCCAAAGATATGTTAATGAAAACTTGGCGATAAAGAGATAAATGAAGTACAGACTGTTGTCAGTGGTCAACTTGGAGAGTACAAAACACAATGGTCGAGGGCCGTACCTGTACTTGCTGACCTCACTTCGATATCCAGCAGGCGACAACTTTCCAGTAGAAAAGTCGGTAAAGACGTTGATGAACTTTCCAAACACAAGATCCATCAGGGGCAAGATGGTGCCAGCTGCAACCATCGCAACGAAAGCAATCCCATTCAGGGTCCATCCCAAGCGATCATTGTAGGTAAAGACACGCTAAAGATCGTTATTGGATGATCACAGAATAGTCGGGACAATTCCAGAACTCACGAGATAGTACTTGAAGCTTGTGTCCTTCTTCTCTTCCTTGGTGTCACCATCACCTTCACTCTTGTGATCAATTGTAACCGTCATTTCGTCGCGTGCCTGTCCTGTTGATCCACAAGTATCAAAAGGCGAGTCGCCAACCGGCTCTTCGTCTTTCTTTATAGGCTGATGTTCAGTCATATTTGAACAAACAGCGCAATTGATCGATGATGATTGAAGCCAAACATCAGCCTTGAGACAAACGTCAACGCTTTTGTAAGAGATGATTTCTTGGCGTTACCGTTCGTCGCAACCCGCGCGATACGATATGGCCAATCGGCTTATACAGCCACTAGATCATCGGTTGGGTTACGGGGCCTGGGGCCTACGACTTGCAAGTAAGAACCTAATCATATGGTGGGTGTATAGCTCGTTCCCGGGGTAATAATTCGGCCGTTTGTAGTTGACTTCAACATTTTAGATCTTTCGCATTATTCACCGTATTTCGCATCCGCTTGGACAAGGAGAGATATCTCAGCTAAGCAGGCTTGGCAGGCATATCAACCAAGGGAAGAAAACATCTACTCATACCGAATACGAAAAAAAGAAGCTGCGGTATCTACCCATCAAGGATTGTATTATTAGCAGCCACATCTAAGCCGACTCAGCGCGCCACACGGAGCTTACAAGCCACAAACCGGCAGGCCTAACCGTCCAAATCGGCCTCCGCGGCTCCCGTTTGCATCCCTTCATCCATCACAGCACGGCACTCTCCAGCTTCTGTCGTCAACATTTCGAAGTTCAGTCATTTTCACCGGTTATGAAAGAAGAACATAATCCATCATTCAATCTGTTCAAATCCAGCTTACAACTGTGTGTCAGTTATTGGTCCAGTAAAGAGGGAGTTGCCAGGTCGTATATTCGCGATGGATCGACCCAATATTGGCCCCGGCCTCGCGAGTGCCGGACCCGCGGTCCCCGACGACTCTGCACGTCGAGCGGTAAGTGGCATATTCCATTTTAGGCATTATTCACGGAACAGTTGCCCGTTATACTGTGACCCATATGCGAGTCCTTATGCACTGGTTCGATGGCGTTGTTAGTCAGATCGATCTACTGCAAGTCTCGTTATGGGGTACCTTAGACTGACAAGACAAATCGTGATTTCAGTGTGACCAGTGTCGTATGCGAAAGGTAAGCATTTCCCATAGGTGCAGAAGTACACTAGTAGTCAATATGCTTTTGTGCCCACAGGCTGTTACATATAGTTGAGGTGAATAACACTCGCATGGATAGATCCGATGCGATAAAGACTGGCCCTGCTCCAACTGTCGCACAGCCAAGCGTTCCTGCACATCCACAGGTGTTGGCCAAAGACCCAAAGAGCCGCGGCAGCGAGTTCTCATCTCATCTCAATAGTTGGTCACCCCAAACTCTCTCAGTACGAAGAAACGGCATCTCTCATCCGTAACGCCAGCTCCCTGCTTATATGAGAGCTGTTTCCCCAGCTTGTTAGACACTTCATTTGCTAACCAGCGGTTTGCGTGCCCTTCAGTGAACGCAAGATCGATCAGATTGAAGCTCGATTGGGAAGCATAGAAAATCTGCTTCGCGATCTCTCTCAGCGCCCCATCTCCACACCAGGAAGTAATGTGCATTTCCCTACAACCCCTGCACAGTTCTCTGGTATAGATATAGCCACCGCATCTACCGCAGGCTTTGACAGCTCAGACGACGAGTCTGCGTTGGGTGGTGATTCTGTCATTGCCCAGCAAACCACCTTTGCTAGCGAGCTCCTCGAGCATGCCGTGGAGCGTACTTCGCTACATGATGTCAGCCCCAAGATGTATGAGGCTCTCGCCAACTTAAGACAGATAGCCGAGCTTCAGAGTCGACAGTCAATCAGCCATGGACCTCGATTTCCACTCCAGCAGCCGCTGCCAAAAGGGGGTCTAGGCCAGCTCAGGATGCCGCCTATGGATGTTGTTGTTTCCCTGTTGAAGCGAGTCAAAGGTATTTGTAACGGTAATAACTCCTCGAAATATTCACTGACTCAAATTCAGCTTCTCCGCCGGGTCTCTTCACCTTTGTGTGCTATTTCGTGGGAGTCAGCGACTTCTCCAACCTATGCCGAATGGTGTACTTTCCCACAGAGGACTTTGCTGATTCCACTTTCATCATCGTCAACGTCGGACTCTATTACCTGTTCCTTGAGCAGCACTCTTTAACTACCGACAAGGCTCTCAAAGACGAGTTCGCATCACATCTTCATACAAGCCGAATCAACCTTGAAACTGGCTTGGCAAATATGTCTCTGTTCATGTCGGTCAAGGTTGAAACGGTCCAAGCTCTATTAATGGGGGTAAGGACATGTAAAAAAGAAATTTGGCATAGGAAGTATCAGACGTTAACGAGATTATTAGACATTGTATGCTATCGATGTGTGCAGACCTTCCGTCGCATGGCACCTGAACAGTGCTGCTGCCCAAATGTGTCAGACAGCCGGCTTCCATCGCAAAGATCACGCCATACGTAACCCAGAGGAAGCTGGTATTAAGTCGATTCTATTTTGGTACACATACACCACTGACAAAGCGCTGGCAATTCGACTCGGCCGTGCCCCTATCATTCAAGATTGGGAAATTGATATTCCACGCACCTTCAGCTTTGAGGGCATATTGAGTCTGGAAACAAAAGCTGTTGCCTCAATGTGGCTCAGCGCTGCAACGCTCCAGGGTCAGGTGTACGAACAGCTGTAAGTGTGCCCTTCCTTATCCGACCGTCGTGGCTAATGGAAATCAGGTTTTGCCCAGCAGCATTGGCTCAACCGCCTGCCGTACTTGTCGAAAGAGCGCTATCACTTGCAGCGAAGTGCCGTGAGGTAGAGGCAGAGGCTCATCAAAGTCGGGAAATGGCCATCGCTTCTCTTGAAAAGATTGGTGCTTCACCTCTTGTCGACGTCCATCTCAAGGGTGACGAGGTTCAACTGTTATCAACTATGACACTCATATATCGTGCCATCCCAGCTCCCGAGGGCTCGGCCAGTAGGTTCTGCGACGAGTGTATCGAGACTGCACGAAGGGCAACAAATACTCATTTGACATGTATGGAACTTGTGCGGAAAGACCCCCATGCGAGAAACATGTATGTTCATTGGTATGTTCATGGCTGAAATCCATCCCAGGATTTCAATATACTCACACAATCACAGGAATCTGGTTCTGACTCCGTTCGCTCCTTTCTTCGTTCTGTTTTGCTATGTCGTCGAGACAATGTCGGCAAAGGACTTGTCTCTCATGAAAGAGTTCAGCGCTTCAATTGAAGAAACTAGCGATGCATCTGAGACGATGCAAAAGCTCTCGCGATTATGCAATCTGATGAGCAACGTGGCAGCGCTTTATGTCGAAGCCAAGTCCCAACAACAGGAAGACCACGCGATGGTACCCATCGGAGATGAGTTCGATGTATACTTGAGTCAACTCGGGTTCATGCCTGTGATGGATCCTAACATGAACACTGCCGGGGGGGATAACAATGCGGCGTTTGCCGAAAATTCGCAGGTGGCGCAAATGGCAGACTGGATGTCTGGAAGCCGGAATCTGCTGGGTTTGCTGGAACAAGATATATCCCAACTGGGAGGACCACAATGGCCACCGATGTAGAGGAAAGAAGAAAGTCCACATAGAAACCGTTGGGCCGATCTCGTTGTTTAGCGTTCAGGGTCTAGAACAGGTATCGATATGGTTTAATCCGTAGGAAATCGAGGGTTGTAGACTTCATGATCCTCGTCTTCAGTGTCACTCTCTGGTAACAAATTCTTCTGGAGACCGGGGTTGATTGGTGTCGATTCAGGTGCAACCACCGGCTTGGATTTCTCGGCTGGCGTTGTCGCTTCTCCACTACCCTCGACCTTCGTAAAAGCGCTCTTGAAGCCACTCTTCTTGAAACCGCCTTTCTTGAAGCCTCCACCTCCACCTCCACTAGTGTTGGTTTCTTGCCCGGGAAGCTTGATGCTGATGAGGCCGTCGGCTTTAGCCTCTGCCTTGCGTGCACGAGAGCCTGCGTTAGGGTCTCGGACCATGGCCTTCATGTCCTTAAGGCGCTGCTTGTGGCTATGGTCATAACTACTGAGGTGGGCCTCGTAGTCATTCATACGGGAGTAGCCTTTAGAGCAGAGCTGGCAGTAAAAAGATTTCTGTGCCTCACGTGCCGACGCGGTCTGCGCCGACGGAAGTGTCAAATGTCGCTGACGACAGTCAGCAAGAATACAGCAATCGTGAAGATCAATCTTACTGGCGGCATGTTTAGAATTCTTCAGATTCCAAGTTAGATAACTCTCTGAATGGCGGTAGAAAGATGATGTGACGGGAATGTCGTGATTGTTGTTGTGTTGTCAATGGTTGATAGAGAAGAGGTTGACCAGTAACTTGAGATTGAGATAAGATAGCAAGGACTCTAACCAGATGTGGTTAGGGTATGGCTAGTATCGCACCACCAATCAGAGCCTAGCATGTTTCGCTGACCGGACTTCCAGGACTTCAACGTCATTTTCAGGGGGTTCGGCAGGAGCTTCCAGAACCACTTGCCCCAGAGTCTGGTGAAAGCTTCTCCATTTCCAGCACGTTGAGGCGCTAATCCCAACTGGAAAAACTTCCAGTCCCTTCCCCGTCACGAGCCTGCGCCATCATCTTCTTTCTACTCCCCACCAATATTTCTTGGTCTTGTGTCCATTAACGATACTCACACAGATAACGCGCTGGACGTGGTAGCACCATGGACTTCGACCAATCCGCCGATCGTCGAGGCTCACAGGCAAGCTTCTTGTCTTTGCAGCAACTCGACCCTTCCCCGATAGAATCTCCGCCAGCAGATCCCTCTATTGACCGCCGAAATCTGGGGCCACCGCTCCGGGGAAGCGATGATGGATATGAAATGGTAGATGCCGATGATATGGAAAAGAGCACGTCGACCATCAAGGCCCCTTCTACTGGCGCTCCAGGTTTGAGCGCAAGCGCAAACCTCACATCGCCAGGAGCTGGTCCTGGTCCTATCTTCTATCGTAAGGATCATTCTTTGTAGTGAGGTCCGCCAAAATAGGTCATACTGACTCTTGCCAGTTATGCGAATTCAAAAGTTCTCGAGTTATGCAATGGGACTATTCACCTCCCTCCATCTCGCCAACGTTTCTCTCATTCCTGCTATTACACGATCCGTTCCTGGCTCTGAAACCTATCTCCTCATGACTCGGGAAATCTACCAGACCTCTCTTGCCGAGCCCATGCTAGTTGCTCTACCTGTTATAGCTCATATTGGATCAGGAATTGCCCTTAGAATGTTGAGGAGATCGCAGAATATCAAGCGTTATGGTGCTGCTACCCCGGGAATGTACGCTCTCCATCGGTCACGGACAGAACTTGAGGACCAGAAGAGTGCTCGGTCTTCTTCTCCGTGGCCAGCATTGAGCTACATCTCGATATCCGGTTATGCTTTCAGTATCTTCTTCGCCACCCACGTCGTCATCAACCGTGTCCTACCATTACAGGTCGAGGGTGACAGCTCTAATATCGGTCTCGCCTACATTGCACATGGTTTCGCTCGACATCCTGTCACGGCTTGGGTTTCTTACGTTGGTCTACTTGCTGCCGGCTGTGGCCATATGATCTGGGGACAGGCTAAGTGGTTTGGTCTGGCTCCTGGAACAAAAACTATTTGGGGTACAAGCACTGTGCCCGCGGAAAAGAAAGCGAGAAAGCAGAGGAGAAGGAGATGGGTTGCACTTCATGGTGCTTCGGTAGCATTCGCTGCGCTATGGGCTGTTGGCGGCCTAGGGGTTGTTGCCAGAGGAGGTCTTATGGACGGCTGGATTGGGAAAGTTTATGACGATATCTTCTCTGCTGTTGGGTTGTAAGGGATAAGTTAGTCCAGCATCATTGGAGTTTGGGTTGACTTATGTGGTAGACATTAAGCTTCTACCTTGGCACACATTATGGAAATACCCTATGTTTATACGTTTGAGAAAGAAGTAAATAAGCATTAGATATCCAGACTGAAGCAGTCGAATGACAAAACGTATCAAAAAACAGTTCACTTGTTCATACGATGTCTAGAACGTCTTAGTTGATGGGGGGTTCAGATAACTACCACCATAATCATGGACTACAAATCTTACTCGTGCATATAGCATCTCTGATAAAACAAACAACACGAACGTTCAATTTTGGTTTTTCATAATGATCTCAATGGCAATCTAAAGTCTAGCTCAAGCACAAGTCTCAAGTTGCTTCCACCGGTAGGTATAGGGTAGCCTCGAAATGGATGCTCCAGTCAATCGCCGACCAACTATCGCCACCGACATTTTCCTTCTTCTCTTGACCAATCTCTAAACTCCAACAACACATACCTAATCTTGGATTTGGTCCGTCCTGTTGGACGTTTGAAGCTGCACGTAGGGTCGCCCTGCGCAGCGCGACGATTATTTGCCCAAAATGCCAAAACGCAAGCTCACATCGACCGACGAGAGCCACAACGCTCTTCCCAACCGCGATAGAGCACAACTTCGGCCACTAAAACGTCTGCGCCTGGCAAACAAAGCATATAATCCGCCCGATCGCGATATTCTCACCACAATATCTTCCGAACTCCTCCTTCGGATTTTATCCTTCCTGTCGTCCTCCGAGCTTCTCGACATATCCCCCACTTCGCATCGCCTTTACCGCCTTGCCTCAGATCCTCACCTCTGGCGCGAACATTACTACGAGCGCTTTGTCCTCCCGCGTGCCTTACGCATACCCGGGTTCCGTGTTGGTGGAGCTGGTGGTACCAAACTTCAGTATTCTTCGCGACGAGCTGTCTGGGCGGATGGACGGAAAGGACGAGCACCAGAAGACGAGGTTCCGAGAGAGAGCAACGAGAGTGAGAGCGTCGACTGGAAGAGGCAGTACAAGCTGCGCCATAACTGGGCCAGAGGGAAATGTGCAATGGAGGAAGTCAGTGTGCGAGATGCGTCGGAGGAGAATGAAGGACAAAAGAGGACTTTGGTCAAGGTCGTTGAGGGCATCGCTATAACGGCTGATTTGGAATCTGGACTGCGCGTATGGGATCTTCGAACACGGCGACCGATGGCGCAACTCGACTTTCATGAGGACAACGAAGGCGACAGCAGTGCACCGACATCACTGGCAGTGGACGAAAGCGGCCCCGGAAGTATGGTGGAGATCATAGTGGGATTCGCGGACGGCGGTTTCGGACTTTGGCGGTTGGATATTGACGAAAAAGACCTGACAAGGAGATATCGACACGAGAAAAGCTGCAATGGGGAGCTTGCCGCAGTTGCTTGCGGTTATCCTTACGTCCTAACAGCGACCACTGCTGGCTTAATATCGCTCTACACGTTCAATCGACCAGCTGCCAAGCCCACCGACAACCTCACAAAGCATGTAAGTGAGGCTGGTGAACTATCGTCTAATGGAGTGAAAGCAAAGCGAGCGAAAGCTCAGACCGCAAAGCCGATTCTGCCGCCTCCCTATCTACTCACGTCCCTCAAGTCGCACACCACCCATCTGCCGCTTGCTTTATCGATACGACGCATGTCGTCCTCCGTGAGCGCCTCCATCGCGTACACCTTCTCTGTCCGCGATGGCTGGTGCATCGGCGTTCAAGATCTACTCATAACGCCGTCCACCGATGGCTCCGGAGTCGAGACACTGACCTCTCGCCTTGCGTCGACGCTCCCCATTTCAACCTCAGGCGGCGCCGACTCGCCTCGAACCAATGAATCACGGTCAGAGCTTACGACACTCTGCTACAGCCACCCATACCTTCTCGCCACGCTTCCAGACAACACGCTTGTCCTGTACCTTTGCACATCGACAGCGAAATCTTTCTTATTGTCCCCTGGCATCCGCCTATGGGGCCATACCTCAGGCATTTCAGACGCTGAGATCACACCGCGGGGTAAGGCTGTGAGCATCAGCACGCGGGGCGATGAGATACGCGTATGGGAACTCGAGGGCCGCGTTGGAGGCAGCAGCATCGAGGTACGACCTACGAGCAGGCAGCCAGCCGATGACGCAGACAGCCCTACACCTGCGCCGCGGGCCGAGTGGGAGGATCGCAGGAATTGGGTTGGTTTCGACGATGAAATGGTCATTGTTCTCAAAGAGGCGCGAGACGGTCGCGAGAGCCTGATGGTCTATGACTTCACATGATTCCAATTGCCTGGCGCCGTCATATCGGACGGGCCAGAAGTATTATCACCATCATCTTGTTTGGGAGATGCGCAACAGACATCTGCATCGTGACTTTACCGACAATGGTAATCGCCGCCGCATCCAGCCCACGCCACGCTCCAGGGGAAGAGTCCCGGCCATCCGTGGCATGTTGAGAACCGCGGCGCTCTGGAACTGGCATCATCCGAGAGCATAAGGAGAGCCTCTCTGACAGTCCTAAAGCCACTGTCGCAGACTAATTGATCTTAGTCGAGGTTCAAGGCTTGAGAATCAAGGCAGCACCGCTGAAAAGTCCTAGCAGGACTTGCTTACGCAAAAGCAAAATACACCCTTGGTACAGCATCTTGTTATGAGTAAGACACGGAATTGCATCAATTGGCTCTATGGATATATCCCAGAAGTTGAAAGCCTAGCTGTTCAGCCTCGAATCCGCCTTTGCAAATAAACTCTGAGCGGCATTCCGTCCAAGGGATCGTCCGTGATCGCGAGTGATCAGTACAACGCCCAGAGGCTGAAGCACCACCAGGCACTTCCCCTTGACTAGCTGGAGCTTATTGAGTTGCTTGAAAAGCCAATTCAGAAACGAGGCAACGCGGTCCAAACCCAGGTTGTACATAAGCTGCATTTCTGTCAGGGGGTGGCTTTAAACGTTCAAACTTGCTTGGCTGTTATTCCAGGTCTTGAGGCCAGCAACCTATGATGACCTGTCAAAAAGAATGTGGTAGCGATTAACCCAGCACCGTAAATAAACTCGCTACTATTAGGGGAGATCTTCAAGACTCCTCGTTTCTGAAACAACACCCATTGATTTGATGACGCGCTGGAAATTTTGCTGAGAGATCCAGCGAAATTGGCGTTATATATCCTGTCATGCATTGTATGGCTTCACGGCATGAAACAAAACCAAGGTGGTACTGACAGCGCATCAGAGAGGAGACAAAGAGACAGGCGAGAGAGCAACTCTCAATCGCATGTTGCCATTTCATACTGTAGACGTATTAGTTGCATAGGCATAGATCCATTGGATCTCATGCATCCAAGCAGAGGCTGACACGCCAGGTCACTGAAACGACCCAGGATTGAACACGATAGTCCGTCGGCGTATCAGCTACGTCAATTGCATCCTGTTTGAATTGACGAGATAGCGCCCTAGATGCAGTGCCAAACTTGTTTGTTTGTCCTTGCAGCCTTGCTCTGCCTCGCCTTTTAGATGCAACACGCGCCACATTCGAAACGTTCTGCGTCTTTACCGTACGTTTATCTCCAGGTAGTGAGGCAAATAATAGAACACGATAGACGTCAAAAGACAAAGCATTTGGCCCCATTGGGTAGCATTGATTCTTCGTATGATACATGAAATTCGAAACTGCGCGCTGCCGTTGTTCGTAACCGTCCCGACCAAGACCTCCACCAGTCGCGAGGGGTTCGACTTTCACATGGCAGCTAGTTGCAACAACAGAGGGGCCCTTTTCTCTGTCTAGTCAAGTCTAGGAACAAGAGCCAGATGATGAGCAGTGGGACCATCCGCTATGGAGATGTGTTGTGCTGTGGCTGTGGGTGATAGTGGAGATGCTGCTTTTCAGGCGGAGACTGTCAAGGGAGGGAGTGGGATTATCACGGTCTTTGATATGCGCAATTGAGTTGGTGTTGAATGCCATTGACTTGAAGGAAAAAGCCAGGCAGAAGTGAGAAATATACCTGATGAGATAATTAGTCTAGTAGCATTCCTTTCAGAAATAAAAGAATGTACTTCGACCGACTGAAAAAGAATGAAGTTGAGTAAACGAACTGAATTACATTTACAAAGACACCTGTGCACGCGGCCCGAATCTACCTTAGCCGCCCAAGAAGGCGATATATCACCTTTCCCTTAGTCTGAGTCTCTGAGATTGGCCGAACCGAAAGACGGCACGTTCGTAAAAGAAAGAAAAAGGGGGGAAACGGAGGCCGACGCCAGTGGCAAAACGAGGGACGGTGTGAGTAGACGGTCGGTTTCTAGAAGAACGACGGTGGATCGCTTTCTCTCACCGTTTCTTCAGACTTCAGGCTCCCCCAGATGCCGATGGAAGAAGTAGGAAACCGCTGCAAAGACGGGATCCATGCTTCCCATTGCTTGCTTGAATCATATCAAAAGTGGAGGCTCGAACGCCGAGGCAAGGCATGGATGGCATGGGTGTCGATCAATTTGGAGGGGTTCTGGTGGTGATGAGAATGAAACAGACAGATGACTTTTGATTCTATCATTCGTGACGCTTTACGCGCGCAAATAAAGCATTGAAACTCGAGAATCGCGCTATAGACACTCCAGTCAGAAGCAGCCACCTCGAATAAGTAAAAAAAGTGAGGCACAATACTTCAATTGTTGATGCGAAATTGAGTCAAGTTAACCCCTCCATCGCGGGGTTGCGTGTCAAGAATTATTGGATGGAAGCGAACCACTGGCGCACTGGTAGGCAGGCTCTAGGCTCTAGCAGCAGAAGGGTCCCTTCACTAATGCACCCATCAAAGACTGGCCCCTGTTACGAACCTTTAGATGACGTCTTTTGTCCATGCCTTGACGGACCCTTGAGATGGTCTAGATCGCGTTGGATCCAGCTACAACTGCAACTTGACTATTTTCCTTGCTTTGTTGCATCCATTATTATCCTATTCTTTGTCAATAAAGGAACATAATAGCGCAAGAAAACGTTGACCGCCCCTGCATTGAATCACATTGGACTTCACCGTCGCACAGCCCAAAGACCTTGGCGCCTCCAACCTCCGACCTCCAACTCCGTCCCGGCGGTCACCAGCATTAGGGTCCATCTTGACACTGAGACAGTGCTGATGACTTGCTTGACGTGAACGCACTTTGAGCCTTTTACTGACCCTCCCGAGGTGATCCAGGATGCTGGATACAACTCCGATCCTGCGATGCGGGCATTAGTCCCGTGGGTGTTTAACATTGCTTTTTCTTCTGCTCAGACTCTCCCGTCCCAAACTCACACAAGTTCGTTGCCCACAGCACTGTCTCAGATCAAAGCGGTCAAGTGACATATGGTAGCAGCAAAATTGGACGGGTGACGCCTCACGGAACATCTCGTGAGCCTCCGACATACAGCCTTCAGACACAGATGCACATTCTCATCGAGCCTTTGGTCCTCTCACGGTCAAGAACCACCCTCTTGTATGAGCCTGGAGGGCCACCACCACAAAACGAATACCCATCAGCCACCGCCGATTAGGAAGACGGAGTGGATGGAACGGAGGGTACACGCGCCGAGCGGGCCGTTTCACAACCATAATATTGGAAGCGCCGTAAACCGTCATCCCGATTGTGGCACCAGCTACCAGCCCTCACGGTCAGTGATGGGGGTACTGCTCGTCGCTTTACGTTGTTTTGCGGTAAAGTGTGTCTTGTATGCGGCCCCTATACTCCGTACATGTGAATCATTGATAGACCTGCATCCCTTATCGGAGGAGAAGATAAGCCAATGCCTCTCACTGTTCATCATGTGCTCGAACGGCTGCTCACCTGCCAAAACGCTGGCTGACGATCCAAGGAGAAATGGTGGGGAAACCTGGTTAGTATCATCTGTAACTCCACCGCCTTACTACCAAACTCTGGGGAATCAGGGAATACCTCTACAACCGGTGAGGATTCGGCAGCGGGTATCAGTTATCGCTCACGCTTGTCTTCAATAAGTGTAGCAAGTTAGGTGCACAATATTATTCACCTACCTCTTTAGCAGCAACACGAAACCATGTGGTAGCAGGTAGACCATCTAATTAATCGAGGTGTGCATGTCCCACCTTGATAGTGGTTGTTCGGCTGGTTTCTCGGCTCGGATTTCCCCCGTCATTGCTGATGTGATCGTATTGCAATTCTGGATTGAACTTAGATGTTGCATTCTCGTACTGTAAAGCCATCATTAGATTTGTAAATCGTTCTTGATGCTGACTGTTTTGCCGGCAGGGCCGGATACTCAACTTATCATTGACTTGAGTATGTCTAGCAAGCGTGGCATAATTGACGGACTTAAACCATTGACGCCCGTGCAGAGTCGGACAATCGCATTGTGGTAAACCCGAGAGACAAGTTGCCCTAACCCGTTGACCGAGGGCGGAATTTCCAATTGCCAGCCCAGAAGTAAAGAGATGCCGTCTTCCCACGTTGGCGGAATGCCAGTGTCCCCGCGCATAGCCTGATAGTGTCTTTGTTGGGGAATCAACTCACACACCATCATAGCTTTCCGAATACAACAAAGAAAGTCATCTCGTGTCATGAAGAGATTATGACGTTGGAGTTTGACCATGATGCAAATACCATCATGCCATCTTGTCAACAATAACTCAATCCATCATTCAACCTGAATGGATACCAATCAACAAACCTTCCAGAAGCCAAAAGGTACCAGGGCCCCCAAACTCCCTATCGATAGACCACTCCACCGTATCACACTCCCCCCTGGCCTGGTCTGCATCTCTTCAGGATGCGCCCCCATTCATGCCAAGACACTAGACCAGACCTGACTTGGCGCCAGGTCTTGTTTCGGCCTTTTTAGTCTGCTTCTGTAGCAGACCCAAGCCTGTTTCTCCATATCCTGTGACTCACTTTGAGTCGGTGTGGGGGAGACGGAAACCCAGAGCTTGGGCAAACGGTATAGTACCAGAAGTGTGTACATTGAATTGTCCGAGCAGATTGTCACAGATAGGCCATGGACTTTGACCCAATAGTTGGCGAGTAGCATATTGTATAAGGCCGTATCATGTACTGTCATTATGGAACACAATGCTGTGAGGCCGGCCGTCAGCCTGGGATGATAGAGAGAGCCGTGGACATAACGCATAATAAAGAAGTGATATGAGCCGGTCAATGTTAAGCTAACTAATCTTCAGGATAACAGACGACACAAGGCTTGTCTTCTGCACTGCCCACTGACAAATTCACGTCGATCGTGTATTTAATTGAATCATGAACCGACATTAATCAGAGGTGCACATCAGTCGCACCGTTATGTCGCATGTCGGTAGTGGGGTTGATCGTCGAGTTTCTCAAGGGGGCCTGGGGAGCTAGGAGTGATTATTCAGGGCCCTTCAAGGCCGAAACAAAGGGTCTGGAAATGGGAGTCCAGAAGCAGGAACGATTGACGAGATGCAGAGTGCCAAGCGGGGAGCCACGAGAGTTGAGGTTGACAATGGCAATCTGTGAAGACTGGTGAACTGGGCAAAAACATCCTTGAACATCCACAAATGCGAATGCAGACAGCTTGAACTGCAAAAAGCATGCATGTCATCCCCAGAGGGTGCCACTTGGCTCGCGACAGAGGTCCTGTGGTGGGAGGGCGATGGGCTGAGGCTGCACGACCCTGAGCATCTGAGGCAGGTTGGTACTGTTCAAGCCTGACCGCAAGGCACGATATCAGGTGAGATAGCCACCTGTCGCCTGTCAGCAAAAGAGTAGCAGTTAGCGGAAGCCAGAGAGTTGGCGCTCAGCATTCTTGGTCAATTGGGCATTGGGCAGCGAGGAAGAGGAGGGCTGATTCAAGACATGAACCGTCACACGCAGAAACCACACGCCCCCATCAGATTAGGCGTTTTATACCGTCGCGATCGTGATTTGTCGTGGAAGAGAAAGGAAAGAGGGGTAACAAGATGAGATTGGCCTGCAATGAGAGGAAGTGCAAGTGAGTACGGTGACAAGATAAGTAGGTTAGTAAAAGTAGGAATGAATTAGTGCAACTGTAGTAGTTGAAGATAATCGGTGGTGGTGTCGCGAAGACTTGCGTGTGATCTCCCACAATTCAGATGGCATCATGATCGCCGCGATACGGATAGGGCATGTGTTAAATCTAGGGACGCGCATCTGCCGCTGAACAAACGCAGCCCAGATCTCCTGCCCGAAGGCTTCTGTAGGAACAGGAAGACGGACCATACCAACCTTGGAACTAGCTGGGTTTGGGAGATTTGGGCGTCAGGCCTCGTGGATGTAGCCCATCCTGACCAAGCCACGCAGCACTTTTGCGGACGTGATTTGATGGCTCAAAGGCCAGGTGGGATGCGTACCTACATGTCGCATACCAGGTCCGTAATGGCGCACGAACTCCTGGCATCACAATGACAGCCAGCCTCATCCCATCAGACTAGAAATTGTGATGAGGCAGACAAAGTAAAGTGAGAGAACAGCTTCGCTCGCTCGCACAACTTAGTCAAGGGATCTCAATGGCCACCACCCATGGGCAACAATTTGGCCGAGCATATGTGAGTTCAAAACAGAAACGTGGTGGTAATTTAAAACCGAGGGATAGGATATTTGCTTACTTCGTTAAGACATTGGACAGTTTTATCCGCGAAGCCAAGGGACCTGATCTCGTCGTCTCGCCTCACCTTCCTGTAGCATGTTGCTTGAGCTTGATTCCATTTATTAATTCGAGGTGCTGGGCACGGGTTGTTTGGTCAATTTTTTCGGCCACTATTCAATTAGTTTACTTTTGGTTTCCATTCTACTTTATTACCCTCCACTCACACTGCTTAGGCCTGGGGTTCCTCGTGGGAATTGACTTCATTCTCCAATTCCTTGTTGAATACAGAGTACTCCGGACCGTAGGTGGAATCACTAGGAAAATGGCCGAGTTAAAATTGCCAATTGAAATGAATTAACCCTCGTTGAATGATTGAAAAGTATTATGACTCAGAATCAAAGTAACGAATCGGTACGATGAGCAATGGCTTTCAATTGAGAGCTTACCTTGAGGTAGTTATCAGATAGAGTCAAAGGCACACCCCCGTGAATCAGTTTCCAGACGGAAGGGTCAGCCCGTCACCGTCACCAATTGAGAGGCGGCTATTCAGTCACCCCTTCCGTGAGTCAAGAGAAGTCCCTGATGACCTGTGCGCGACCACACATGACTGTCTTGCGCGCCAGATGAGGGGAGGAAATCAAGAATAGAGCAAGACACGAATCGACCAAGCAGCAAGTATGATTCTTATTGTTAATTCTGCCAGATTGTCGACAATGCATATACGATAGTTTGCAGGAGAAGTTAGATCCATTGAATAACTGTATCAGAGCACTACCCTGAACAAAGTCTATGTATTTGAACAGAACCTTCTTCTAAACCCACTTCTTTTGTACTGATGTGTGGCTCCATGGATTGCGTGCAGCAAACTAATGGAACCTGCAGGCAGTCGCTAGAGGGTCTTTGAAGGAATGGACGTCTGGCAAATCGAGCCCTGGAAAGTTGATGCAAAGGGGAAGGAAGGAGGCTGCTCAATTGACAAGTGTATTGGGCGATTGAAAGCATTTCAGGCATTGATGAAAGCCATTGAAAGAAAAGAGGCCAGGCTTTGAGTAGGTGTGTATTTAGTCACAATCGCATCGTCGCATTGTCACTTTCAATTGTGGCTGCGTCAAAGTCACGTTTCTTTTGCTGCGCATACACCCCAATGATCATCCACTCCCCGCCCTGACACCCTCCTTCCCGTCCGTGTGCCTCCTCGTCTACAGGACGCCACTGTCTGAGTCCGAGTGTGTGAACTGTAGCAGCAATTGATTGAGAGGCTCTTGGTGTATTGTGTTAGCAGCAATTCAATTCATATCAACCATGGCACGCGTCTTTCGTGTGCCGTTTTCTTTCTTGTTCCTCCTTCTTTTGTTTCCATCTTATGCAGTCCATCTTACTCAACGACTTCTGCAACATCGCACGAGCTTCGCGGCTGTTTATGGACCCTTGATATTCTCTTGCCCCCGCTGCAACGTTTTAGCTACGTATTGTCCTGAGAATCAATCAACATCTCGTTCCACT